>MJUU01001656.1:114559-145630 GCA_002080025.1 Modiolus philippinarum
TGGTGATGTATGCATCACGTGTGTAACAAATTTGTGTGTTGTGTAGTCAACGACTATGATAAATTGTATTTTGAAGCAAGGACGTATACAAGTCCTTGTTTGAAGCATTCGCTTATTTTTGTTACATGTAGTCCCAATTATCATTGTATAAAAATGCTTTATTTAGATTATTCTTTTATTTGTTGCATTTTATTAACCTAAGGTAACATTTAAAAATGTTTCAAAATATATAAATGATATAATATACCATGACAATCACTATCGTTTACTCGTTAAATAATACACAGGTACCAGTTCAGTTCACGTTAACCAGATCGCATCTGACTGACAGAGTTACATTTCCTTAAAAAGTCCGTAATAGTTTAGTATGTGACCGCGGAAAAAGAAACATTGTTGATAATTGATTGACAGGGGTGTTTGTAGAGGAATTCGCTGAAAGCACTGAACTGAGAAGATTTTGCATTTGATTGAATCGTTTTATTTTTATGCAGCCAATCAAATGCAAAATCTTCTCATGGCAGTGCCGTCAATCAAGCATTCTACAAACACCGTCACTCAATTGACAATGTGTAAAGTGTGTTTCCTGTCCTTTTCCCCAGGGAGTCTTTTTGAATGCCGGCTCTGGTTGTAAAATTACATCTCGTTGAAATGAAAGTTTTGCCACTCGCTTGACCGTAGCAAAAAAGGACAGAAATTAGAATTTTCTGTTCTGTACCGACCTAGGAGAACGCTTATCTCTATTTTCATTGCTGTAAATATTTTTTTTAGAATATTTCTCCATGTATATTCACAATCAAATTTCATTCGTTAGAACTTTTCTTAAAGTTAATTACCCTTCCACAGCACTTGACGCCGCTCTCGGTTTGCATGGGAGGTCAAATATAAGTGCCTTAGTTCTGAATGTTGTGATTTTATGATGTGCCTTGAGGCTGCCTTGTGATTTTATTTATCTGTATTCTCTTTTTTGCAAATATTTCTGGACTTTGTTTTTGTAATACCACTTCTGTGTTCCTTCGATATTCTACTACCGTTGTTGCATTGTAATCTCCAACATTTGTTTTATTTTTTTTTAATATTGAATGGTGGCAATAAAAATGTCACCTGTTTATGTTATTAATCCGATTGATATTTGATAATGTTATAATTCCAATTGCAATTGCAATGTCCAATTTCATTGTCAACATCACTTATTTTATCGATAAACGCTTCTTACGCTCCGAGAAAAATAGTGCATTAAATGGTGACGTGAAATTCAGTGAAAACATTGTTTTGATTTCAAAGGATTGGAACTATAAGAAATAAAAGTAATTTTGGAGGAGTTTATGGATGTGTAAACGCGGCCTTTCACTCACAAACTTTACATGTACATTCATGCAGGCCAAAATGACTTTTATTCCTATAATGTTTGCTAATGTTCCAATAAATGAGTGGTCGTGATGGCTTCATGTGAAGTAGGTTTTAATAACAAGGGTGATAGTATTTGTAAAATATTTTTTTCCATTGAGGCGTAATTTGTCGACAATCAAATTTTTGTCATATAATATTAGTTGTGTGCTTGAAGTCATTGATACTGGTTGTCTTCAAACCATTTTTAGAATATGCAATATAACGACGCACAACCTTAAGCTTCATGAAAGAAAATGTAAGAATAACACTATGTTGGAGGAGTTTATGGATGTGTAAACGCGGCCTTTCACTCACAAACTTTACATGTACATTCATGCAGGCCAAAATGACTTTTATTCCTATAATGTTTGCTAATGTTCCAATAAATGAGTGGTCGTGATGGCTTCATGTGAAGTAGGTTTTAATAACAAGGGTGATAGTATTTGTAAAATATTTTTTTCCATTGAGGCGTAATTTGTCGACAATCAAATTTTTGTCATATAATATTAGTTGTGTGCTTGAAGTCATTGATACTGGTTGTCTTCAAACCATTTTTAGAATATGCAATATAACGACGCACAACCTTAAGCTTCATGAAAGAAAATGTAAGAATAACACTATGTGTAAATTATATGTTAAATTTCACAGTGTCAAATCTTATACTAAATATCTCAGAGAAGAAAAACTTAATACTTAAGTGTATTGTAGTGACTGTTCAATCTAGGCTATTCAATGCAATGAAAGTAAATACAAAATTACCAAACAGAATTATCAAGAGTCAAAGTCCTTGACACAAAAAGACAAAGCAGGTGGAAACCACCGGAAACATTGTCGACCGCAATGGTCCTAACTTGGTATAGACATTTCAAAAGAAATGGTGGATTAAACCTGTTTTATTAGATAAATAAGATTAAATTATATTTGAAAAAAAAAACACAAAAGAAATGCAGTGACCAAGCCATCAAAAGAAATCATGTTATTATCAGAATAAATCTTTTTATTTCAGATATCGAATTGTGTAATTATCTCTCCAATTTACGTCGAAATCAACCAACCAGCGAATGGTGATTTTGCTAAATCACTACCTTCAATTGTTCCAACGTTACTGTAAGCAGATCTTGATCTTATGAAAACTTCGTCTCCTTGATTCAACATGGCCTCAATTGTCATCGATGACGAACTAAGATCATGGTTGCTGGAATCACTGTCCGTAAATATAACCCCCAGGACTTCTTCATTGGTCAATATGTCTAAGCTTCCTCTACTCAAAGGACTTGGAAACAATGAGCACGAGAATCCATAAAGTTCTCTAATCGGTATAGTAAAAGTACCACTGTGTGTACTGTATGCGTGGCCAATGTTTGTTTTCGCAATATTGAATACTATAATTTTATGTTCTCCCATAGGTTCTTTATGATCGAGGTATGCATAGAATCCTATCTTCTGGTTTATATCTTCACTTTACAATACCAGTCCTGCAATAGACAAGATTGATTTTGATAATGATGAATTTGTTTTAATGAATATTACATAAAAAATGTGAAATAAACATTAGATGCAGTACAAAAATCTTCCCAAATGATGAAACTTTGCAAAGAAAAAACATTTTCAGTCGATTTTTTTTTTCGTATAGTGCTTTTTGGACATGGCTATTACACGAACAATTATATTTATATTGGAAATTCAGGTTAGTTTGAAGTACACTATATTTACGGTTCATGATACTGAGAGGTTACGAACTTGATTATAGAAGAATCGGTTGTTTTCAATATTTTATCCTTTTGTTGTAACAATAAAGAAAACAGTGTTCACATGTTACTCTGTCAACGTATATTTGTTCCTTATAACAAAAGTTCCTTTGGAACAAAAATTATAAACATAGGCATAATATTTCTTCCTTTTGGAACAATTGTTATATAACGTTTATTCCGTTAGGAACAAATACTATAATATTTGTTCCGTTGAAACAAATATTCTATAATACTTTATCCTTTGGAACAAATATTATGAATGAACAAATAGCACATGATATTGAGATTGTAAACGTGTTGTCTTCATGTCGTGGCTTAAGATTTTGAAATCGCCATTATCACCTACAAAGCATGTTACAGAATATAAACTTCCACAAAGAAGTATGGCCATTTGGGTGTGCATTTTGTTCCTATATTAGGCCATTTTCAATGCATTTTGTTCCTATATTAGGCCATTTTCAAAATATGCTCACATGTTGTAGTAAATCGGGTAAGGTGGTCTCTGGTACGTGTACTTCCACGGAGTAAAATTAATATATGTCACACTTAGTGTATGTTTTCTGACTCATTAGCAGTCGAAAATGACTGTAAATAGCCTTTTGGGTCAATTTGAGCCATTTTACAGTGTTTGGGAAGGTGCAACTACTCAGAGGACACCGAGATTTGTTTACAGTGTATAAACATTTGCCCCTCCAAATGGCAGTTAGTTTAGTTTGGTTCTGAGTGTACTATGCAACGAACTTTAACAAAAACCTTAAAAATTTGAAAACATGTCAAAATTGCAAGTTCAGTGACTAGATCTTTTATCAAAAAGTATGAACATGCATTTAAATTTATTTTATGATATTGTTTGTAACAAATGACTTGTTTAAATAGTTTTGGAGTAGATTTGATGCATTTGCAAAATCGGTATGCTGAAGGAAATATATTCACGGGGAAGTTGCCATACCTCTTTCTACATTCACCTCTCGAGTTGTGAGGTACCTAGAAATTTTGGCAGGTCAATCCTATAAAGCATAAGAGATCTGAAACATTTTTATTGGATTTAAATTAAGATCTGGGGGAAAACTGCATATGGAGTCTTGCACAGCTCCATACGATATGACAAAGTTCTTATTTGTAGATCTGTATAACCCGCTGGACGGAGGGTTTATAGATACTTCCAATTTAGTTCAAGGAGTTCAACAATACAATAAAATAATTTCTGTTTCAGCTCTGTGTAACCAAAGTTACTATTGATTTAGTTTCTGCACATGGCAATATCGACAACTTTGTCTCTTCAGTGTAGATCACATCAAATCATTTGGAAGCCCACAACCGAAAATTTGTAAAATCTTATAAAGAAAATTAACCAGAATTGTCAAAATCAAAAAGACAAAATCAGCTAAGGACAGTTAAAGATATAAAGAATCAAAATTATTTCTACCACTCTACCTTTTCGGATTAATGACACTACATTCTTTGTCGTCTTCTCCTGGCCATTCGTAAGATGATTACGTTCATTGCGAAGAACCACTCGTTTGGTCCGACTCCGCAATAACTTGCCCAGATTTTATATGTTCTTCTCATTACCGTCTACATTGTTCTCAAGGTTTTCCGGTTTTTGCTTCAGGTTATTTATCTCCATATTCTGCTGATGTATGATTTTCGTCAGCTCATAGATTTGCTGTGATTGAACACTTTTAAATAGTTTCTCAATTTCTATAAGTCTGACTTTGGAATCCTCTTCCAACTTATTTTTCCGAACTTCTGATGCTCCTGCATACTCAACAGTTGCAAATAGCAACAAAATCCCCATGACGACCATCATTGTCCTTATGTCTGGAATAATGGAGGACATTTTATTTGCTTATACTACTAGTATTACATTTACGATAACCTCTGATAATCTGTTATACATGTGTATAGATATTGCATTCGTTCTGTCTTCTCTTCTGTACTGGTTGGTTTTCGGAACCCATTTCTTCTTGATCTTATCTTTTGTAAGTGTTTTAGAGGCCATAGGACCATTTTCAGGACCTCGTGTTCAGCCATTTAATTCTGCAGAAATTTTTGATTAACCTTTAACGGTTTTATAACTTGCAGTGGAAATGTTTGGAACTCGAGATTGAAAATAATATTTCTATGGGAATTGGGAATTTATAAGGTTTTTTTTGGGGGAGGGATTTCAGGATAAGACACTCTATACACACCTTAATATTGCTTACGAATTAGGACCCTTAACAGTTTCAGCGATATGCATGGTAATGTTTCGAGACTCCTAATTGAAATAACATTTTCACGGGAATACGGGAATCGATTATCTTTTTCAGGATTTGAGGATCAGATCTCCTCTTACACTCGTATGTTTACGAACCAGGACAGAATTATAAAAAGAGCACGAAAAATTCGGTGTCAAAGGAGAAAAAAAACATAAATGAAAATGTTCTACTTTTACTGAACCATATTACACCTGAAGTTATTTAGAGGCCAATATTGACATGGCTTTTTTACAGGTCAGCAGTCAATTAGAGGTCATTTTTAATTTGGAATGAACCTTATACTGAACATTTTTTGGTAATTCCGAAAGAAAAGGGATTGCTATCGCTTGACTTCCGGTCGTCCATTTTCCACCTATATGTTATCCTTTCATTTACTTGTATCGATCAATTGTTACAAAATTACTAAAACAAATTCAGCCATTTTAGGTCCTTTAAAAATTTGATCTCGTCTTGGATTCGGACTTTTTTGGCAGGATGTTGTAACAATATGCTTGACTGTCCTGTGCAAAGTCACTAGTGACGTACTAGTTTAGATTTCCCCCAAACAGCTTATGATACGCACGACTTATTTCTATTCAATTAGTTTATCCTTCATTTTGTCCTTAAATCTGTTATCTCTCCATTGCAATGTTCTTGCCCATTGGAAAACGAAATTTTCATTGACTTCTTGCTTTTGTATTTTGGTTATTCGTTTGCTGATGATCAAATGTGATACTAGAAGGATATACCGGTAGTAGGATCGATTAAAAGGTCAAATCCTTCTGTAAATGGAAACAGTTACCAAATTGGTCGAATGTATCACAAGCTGCATAACAAATAATCGACGTAGAGATTTCAGAGTCAAATTACTTATTTACTATACCTCTATTTAAGAGTTCATCAATAGTTGATTAACATTATTAAGTCTTCCAAACGAAGTTGGGAGACTTATTGTTTTTGTTGCGTTTCTTACCATTATTCTTCTTCTTTCCATTTCTTCTCGTCGCAATGAACTTGTCCGAACCAGAGACCATTAGACCTAAAGCTTTCAAATTTTGTAAGATATTAGCCCCATGTATCTAGATGTGCAATCATGAAAAATGTTTTGAAAGAGGGTCCATTAAGGGTATATTTGGGGGCTCAAAAAGGGGCGAGGTCTTCCTACAGTAAGTCTATGGGAAAGCAAAATTTGAATATTTTCACTGCAACTCGAAAACTATTTACAATTTAGCTGCTTCAAAATTCATAGGAAGGTTTTGTGTGATGTTAGATAAAGTTTAATAGCATTGCAAATTTGAAAATTAGTATGGTTGCCATGGAAACCATAGCAAAAAACTGAAATTTTGAGAAAATAGTATTTATTGTTGATAATTGAATTTCTATTACAGCTATATGTATTAGTTAGGTAAAGGGGAACTCCTGCTCAAATTTTTTGAAAGGGGTTTTATAATGCCCAGGAATCCGGTATGGGAGTTCGTTTGGGAGACTTTTGTGTTTCGCTTGCGAACACATTTAAAACTTGTTGCCTTTCTTTTTTCGAGTCGGTTAACAAAAATAATTAAGAATGGTGCTTAATGTGTGTTGCATAATTGATAGTATTAAAACTCAATTAAAGAAACGCTTCTTTCGAAAAAAAAAGATAGTTTTATTTTTTTTTGTAGGTTTATGTTACGTCACAATGATTTGACAGATTGTTACAATGTTTCTATTTCACAAATGAAAATTTTGATTAGATCCAGAGTTTATTATGGACGGGCAAACACTGGCTATGAAAAAACGGACAGTTTATTGGAAGTATGACTCGAGCCAGGCGTGTAGCAGATCATGCTCATCCTTCAAGAGCGCAAAATGATGCCTCTAGTTTTTGTAGCGATTCACACTGCTAGTGCTTTAGATTCGTAGCCCTTTTGTTCATTTTAGATCATTGGTTTTGTGTTTGGACGGTTTTTTCAATTCAATTAAATATGAATTGCCATGATGTTGTGATTTGTTTTTTAACGTACTTTTGAAAGTTCCTCAAAATAAAACCTAAAAAATTCTTCAACGCTTCAAAAGTATCTACAAACGCAATATCTAAAAGTATGCAGATATAAACTAATATCTGCCAGTCTGTTAGAGATTGTAAAAAACTATTTCAACGGTAAGAGAAAACGTGAATCGAACCAAAACTGTGGAACATGCAGATATTTATCATTACCTTAATTAACTGTCTAACTGGAAAAGCCTTCCACTTTGACTCCGCAAGTGCACTGAATAAAACCAGCAACCAAGGACGCACAACAGACAAAACTAACGTCATTGATAACAATGAGATTACAGGTACTGTGTTTTGTAGCCTTAGTCAGTAGGCTGTACTGATAATGGTGGCTACAAGTACTTTGTCTATATAGTAAGATGTGGTTACTGACATTAATTGCATTGTACTGGGGTCGAAGTGCGACGCGAGAATTTCATTATTTATGCCAATGATATTGTATTTATGTACAGGAAAAGGATGATAAATGTCTTTTTTGTGAGAGAAAGAATTGATAGAGGCTCGGAGGGAGAAACCATTAGATTTTTTTGGTAACTTGTTTCCTTTTCTAGCTATGAGGGGGCAAACGAGGCCAAAAATTGCAGATTACCTAAAATTTGCATTTTTCATGGGATTTTATGGATTTTTTTCTGTAGATCCCTCTTGATGTAAGCTTTTAGTAGTATATCAACTTTAAGACTCTCATCATGATAATGAAAACTCTCACCATGATAAAGAAACTATCACTATGATAAAGAAACTATCACAAACGATGAAGAAAAATCTCAGAATGGTAAAGAAAACTCTAAACGTGATAAAGAAATCTCCAATCATGATAAAGCAAATGTATCAGCATATAGAGGAATTCTAACATAAGGCAGTAACGGCGTTCCATATATTTTATTCCGTTCTACTTTTCTTATGATACATGGTGTGACAATTATAAGATGTATAAGTAGAACGCCTTTGTCTTTTCATATAATTAAATTAAATTAACGATAATAAACCACAACATAATTGAATTTACTATATTTTAGATGGCTTTACAGTAATTAGGATAAATGTCAACTTATTTAGAAAAGTCAGCCAGTATATTTATCATAGCATGAAGTGTCATAGCAACCTATTAGTCTAATAAATGGTGCGAATTTTTGAAATTCGGTTAAAAATGTAGATTAAGAAAAGAATCGAGTACTGGGTCAGAAAGAAATAAACAGCTGCGCCAAGAGCGCATGATACGCCCGTCCCCACTTTAAAGCAATCTGATTAAATGATTTTTGAAATTAAAAATTCCACATGAACAAACATGACAGGGGACTTCTGATATGCATCAATTATTTCATCTGATGTTAAACAGTCAAACATGTATATTGGTTTAGGGGTAGTGATGTCTTAAATATCAATGTATCAATTGCAATTTGAAATAATAACTATAACTCTGGAACGAAAAATCCTTCCACAAAGTAAAACAATATTCCGTCATATCCAACAATCTTGCAAAGTTTCACGGAAAATGAATAAAGCGTTCTCTAGCTAGAAATTGACGTGTGGACAGAAATAGTATTTCATGCTTTTTTTAAATAATCAAAGTCCATAACTCTTTAACAAAAAAATCCATCGACAAAATAAAATGATAGGGAATAGGAAAAATGAAAGGATATGGAGTGAATGTACATGTGACAAAAACGCACACGATACATAGAAAACTCCAGTTTATCAAGGACAGGGCTTTTATTCCTGTCTACATCTTGATGTCGCCTGAAGGTCTTCAACTAGAGGTGAACAATATTCACCCCCTCAAGCGAGATCAAGAAGGCCCCTAGCGTGCACTTAAGCGGTATTCTTGACAAAAATTATATCAAGGTCACTCCCTTGCTCCCCACCCGCCATGGAGTGCCAACTTGGGCGATGCTCAGGGTTATCCAGCTGAGCTTGCTCTTGTCATATCCAACAATCCTGCAAAGTTTCAAGAAAAATGTTCAAAGTTTTCTCTAGTTAGAGTATGACATGTGGACGAAAATTGCAATTTCAAGCTTTTTTGAAATAATCAAAGTCCCATAACTATGGAACGAAAAATCCAGTGACAAAATAAACGATAGGGAGCTTTCTTCCGTCATACCCAACAATCCTGCTAAGTTTCAAGAAAAATGTTAAGAGTGTTCTCTAGTTAGAGTACCACGTGGACGAAAATTGAAATTTCAAGCTTTTTTGAAATAATCAAAGTCCCATATCTCTGGAACAAAAAATCCGACAACAAAATAAAACTATAGGGGGCATTCTTCCGTCATACCCAACAATTCTGCAAAGTTTCAAGAAAAATGTTCAAAGCGTTCTCTAGTTAGAGTACGACGTGTGGACGGACGGACACTGGTATACCATAATACGTCCCGTCAAAGACGGGCGTATAAAAAGCAAATGTATATCTTGACCAGTTTTGTTGAAAAATTTCATTATGAAGACCAAGCAGAGACCAAAAGTCATTTTAGAATGGATCATGATAAACGTCTATAAAAAGTTTCTTTAACATTTGCTTGATATTGCCATTTTATCTTTTCAGGTTTTCAGCCATATGCTTCTGTTTTGTAAGCAAACGTTACATCATCTCAAAACTACTTTAGATTGGTTAGTTCATCAAACTTTGAAGAAAAATAGGTAGGGTTTCTATTCTATCAAAGTCCTTCAAAGTTTTCTTTGGCCGTTGGCGCTATAAAAAAAATCGACAAAACCTTTGACCAATTTTTCTTTGATAGTGTTCACAGGGCTTTAGTTCTTTTACAAATAAGAAAACCTTTTATTTCAAGTGAGATTACATCCAACAAACGTCATTTGTAGCATACTGAAAGTGGTGCCGCTTTATATGTGTCCTTATAAACGTCATTTACAGAATTCGCGGGTTTTTATGATTTTACACCAATGAACTTGACGATGTATTGATGTCAAATTCATTTCATTTAAATCCTTTAGTACAGCAACGCGCTGTTTGACACGAAGACACATATCCTGCTATCCCTGTATGTGCATTAGCACTGTCCATGTGGACGAGTCTATAAAATAAATTTGATATAATTCGCAGAGATTCATTCAGTTGGTCTCGCACTTGTCAAAGGAAGATCATACATTCACAGCGGGAGAAAGTAGGAATAAAGGTAGAATCTGAAAATTCAAATCTCTGCACGGGACTTAATTATTTCACGAAAGGATATGGAGTAAATGAACGTGAGACCACAACACATATGTTTACTCCAACTGCAATAATGTTTGCTTATCAATGCCTCTCAGACCAGTTATTAGTCCCCTACCGGCTTCGCCGAAGGGGACTTTAGGTTTGCACTCCGTCAGTCCGTCCGACAGTCTGTCACACTCAGTTTTCCGGACTTTTTTCCCCATACTAAAGAAATATTCATATAATATTTGGTATGTAAGTCTACCACCATGAGCTACAGATCAAGTTCGAGTTTGGTTCTGGTTCATTGATTTTGGACGGAGTTGTGGGCCTTTGACTTAGAGAAAATTTTGGTAAATATAGGTTTTCCGGATTTTTTTCTTAACAGTTCCAGATATGAAGCTAATATTTGCTGTGTGGGTCGGGTCTACTATTATGAGTTACAGATCAAGTTCGAGTTTGTTTCCTGTCCATTGATTTTTGACAGAGTTATGGGCCTTTGACTTCGAAATTTTTGGTAAAAAATAGGTTTTCCGGACTTTTTTTCGAAACTGTTTCAGATATGAAGCTAATATTTGCTATGTGAGTCTACTATTATGAGTTACATATCAAGGTCGAGTTTGGTTCCATTGATATTTGACGGAGTTATGGGCCTTGGACTTACAAAATTTTGGTAAAATATAGGTTTCCCGGACTTTTTTTTTCTAAACCGTTCCAGATATTGAGCTAATATTTGCTATGTGAATCTACCACTATGAGTTACAGTTCAAGTTTGAGTATGGGTTGGGTCCATTGATTTTTTGACAAAGTTTTAGGCCTTGGGCTCGGAAAACTCAATTTGTTTCTTTCCGAGTCAAAATGCGTTTGTGTACTTCAAAGTAAGTAAACAATTGAAGTACACAAACGAAGAGAACATCTTCAATGTGAATGAACACAAAATATTTTAAAGCGATTGCTGCATTTCTAATCAATTTTACAACCATGCCTCAAAAATCTATGAATTAAAACACTAAATAACATAACATGTGTAAAGTTATACATAAACGATAGTTTAGATCAGCTAGCTATGACCTATTTAAATGAAAAGTATAGTCAAATATGTTGAATGAGCTTTATTTTTGAATATACCAATTTTACCAACAACTAAGAATACTAGTTGAGTCATTAACACCAAACTTCGTCTTTTGATGACTACTGGTGATGCTGAGCTGATGGAAACATATCAACTAGATCATCTTCCATTGATAATACATGTATCTAGAAAACGTGGTGCTTTTTTTTACTTCTGCATGTGCATCTGTGCCATTTATTTAATTCTAAATATGACAATATCATAAACCAGTAGTGCCAGTCTGAATGTTCTCCATATGTCTTTCAGTCCATAAGTAGCAGTATAGATGTTTCTTGTTGCCCTAACGTTTTCCCGAAGTATTAAATATCTTTATAACTATTACTTACTCAACTGAATTTTATGCGATTGTAAAAATCATGGTTTCCGTTTGTTCATTGTTTCGGCGAATAATTCCCTAGCCAAGAAAGTAGTTTATTTGAATTTACAATATTTCGTTTATAACTAGGGTGTCCAAAAAGAAAAGATTAGTCCAAAGCTTCATATTTTTTATTTGGCTTTACAGGGTTATTCCTAACGAAATACCAAAGTTTCTGTAAATTTAGTTTCTGCGGATGGCCATTTCGACAAACTATCGCTTCAATGAGCTCAAATCAATACGTTTGGAAGACCAAAAGTAAAAAAATATTAGTAAACAACTAAGCAATATAGTCAAATCAGCCAGGGAGTTTTGGGGGAGGGCTTTTTTCTCGTAGCACTACTGCTAACCTTAGAAATGTTTAAGTAAAGTTAATGTTCAAGTATCTAGAACTGACATTTAAAATTCTGTAAACAATTGATTAAAAATAATTTGAGAGAATGTTTCTAGAAATCCATAGCATACATAATGTAACATGTCACTTGGTCACTTTTATGTCCCAGAAATTGAAACTAGAATTGCAAATATGTGCATTTATTTTAAATGAAATAATGCAAAAATTATTTTGCATAATAGCTTTAGTTGGGCTGCAAGATTATGAAACCTGGTTACTTTTTCCAAATTCAGCACGCACTGCTTGTTGATAATTTACAATGTTGGTCTGCATCAGAAAGTAATAGCCATAATTATTAAATCGAGAAAAGGATCATTTTTTTGTACTTTTGCTTTGTCTCTGGACTTTGATTTGTGTAATTTTGTGCTTTGTTCCTTCGGTATTCTACTGCCGTTGTTTTTTACCGAGGGGCTTGTCTAGAGGTTAAAAATCGAGATTTATTTATAATGGCAATAGACCATATCCGACCTATGGTATTAGGATTTACCAGACTACTTTTCAATACGTCACAGTATAGAAAACGTCACGTCATAGAACTTAAAACGTCATGGAGTTGGTCACATGGGGCGGACACGTTTGTTACGTAGGGCGGACAAACAACAACTGGTGAGTCTGAATACCAGAACTCGGATATGGTCTATTACTTGAGGTGAAAGATGTAAGATACAAAAGCCACTTAGTTTGTTTACATCTGGTTGATATAGCTACCGCATGTAAAAATAATATATAACAAAAACGTTACTGTTTGTTTATTTTCTGTATAAGGCCATTTCGACATCCTCTGTCTCTTAAGTGGAGGTTAAATTAAACATTAGAAATCTAGAAATCGAAATTATAATTCTTTTATGCACTTACAAGTACCAGAGCATTCAAAATCGAAAGGGGTCACCAGAAAACAATCTACAAGTTCAAAAATATAGCAAAGGAAACATAGTTAAGAAATATTAATAACAGACAGAACAAACAAACCAACTTAACACGAACTCTACATCAAATCCAATTTAAAGATGATAGATTTTGGAGGATTTGGGTCCTTGGTTCCAAAAGACAGTAACAACATGGAACTTATAGTCTCTAAACAATATGCAGCATATAATCTCTAAACCGTATGTGCTGCTTATAAACTATAAACGCATGTTTATATATCTAAACGACATCATGTTGTTTATAACCTCTGGACTTCATACGGTTCTTATAATCCCTAAATGATCTCTAATGATATTAAACTGCTTATAATCTCAAAATGACATGCTCCTTACAATCTCTTTCTTTTTCATATCTAACCGGCATCTAAACGACACATTGCTGCTAACGCAAAAAGTAGTTCAACAATGTTGCTACGAATATATACATATCCTCTTTTCATTTCAGATCATATAGAAATTATACTTATGGCAATATATCAAATAAGGTGATAAAATATGATTCATAGTAGTAAATAATTTAGAATTTTGTATGTCATGTCTACAGTAACAATTATGCCGGGTAATCAAAACTGATATATTGTGAAAATTATATTCATGACCTTTTTGAAAGTGCTGTGCGCATTTTGCTAATTTCTTGAAGTGTTAATTGCACTTTTCATTGATCGGTGGATTAATATGTTTTGTATTGATTGATTTAATGAGGTGTGAACCAGTCATTTCCTGTCACTATCTCTAGAAAGCTTTGAAGTTTATAGGCTAATTATCCAAAGATCGCTAGTCCCACTCAGGACTTGAACAGTCAAAAGACGGTTGTTGGCTCTACTGGAAAAATACTATAGTATTGAGGTGAATTTGAGATAAAAAAAAATATTACGTGTACATAATTGAACTGACAAGAAAACAATTGAATGCAACCATCATCGTTATGCAGCCTGATGGCCCGTGGCAGATGGGTGGGGAATGGTCTCGGGAAAGGGGATGACTGGAAAAACAAATTCTACGTTGTACTTTAAAAATCTAGAATCTAAAACAACATGTCAGAAATATTAATAGCCAAGGATTACGATCTGCTCCTCTCCTTTTCACCCTTGGTGGATCGAGCCACATTTTTTTGAAACGTCAGTTTCAAATTATCTCCCTTTGAAGTAAGAATTTCAGAATGATTTATTCTAAAAATTAAAGATTATTTATGGCATCTAATAACACAACAATTCAAAATATACTTAACTACAGAAAAATAAACCTTAAAAAAGAAATATTATAAAATCGCGGGAATTTTGCAAAATAGAAAAATCAGCAAACACCATTTTTTAAAGTTTTAATCGTATTTAAAATTTGAATTTAAGCAAATTGATTGGCTGCAGCGAAAGTTAACTGCAACCAATCAAAAACTTGGATTTGAGGCTACAGAAATCCAGCTTGATCTGCCAAGGATGAAGAGAAGAGAAGAGGAGCGCATTGTAACCCTTGGCTGGCGAAGTTGCTCTATGATGTGTACGTGTATTTCCATCAGAGGCGTTGAAATGCATTTCTAAATGGGTCAGATAAAAAAAAATATTTTAACAAAACTTCTCTTAGGAGTACCATAAAAAACTGTCTTGTATTTTGAAAATGTTCTTCTTAAGCTCCAATGTTTTTTGGTGTCATTAGTAAATACTATCAAAGACGGTAAAATGATTTTTTTATGTGACTTTTTAGTTTAGTTTTGTTCCTCATTCCAAGGTTGCAGACAAGGGCTGAGGAGGGAAACGCCTATATCTTTTATTGGAGTCATTTTGATGGCAAGTGGAAATGATGTCCCTGTTGTAAAGTAAGAATGAAGTTGTTTATGTATACACTTGGCCATTGTAAGTCTAGATTCTTTGCTGACTTTATTGAGGGACATGATGGACGACTTTTGGCTCACCTACAAACAATTTTTACAGCATTTTATATGATCTGCTCCAAATCAAGACCATTGTAATATTACTTGATAGTGGCTCGATAAAAAAATCTCTATTTTTGAGTTTTGGGTTTCTGGGTTTGCGAAAAGCAAGAATTAAGTTTTATTCCTTTTACCATTCGTCCAGTTTTACCAAGTCTTTGTCTACCACAGTCTGTTTTTGCGATACAGAATGGGTTTTGTAATGTTTTAAAGGTATTGTCTCTTATCCGAATGTAAGTTTTGACGGACAAGCGTTTTGTTGTCTGTCCATAAACTTTAAATATGCCAAGTGATTTAATTATGTTTTTCAGGCGAAAAAAGACTTAAAATGTATAATATGGAGTCTTTATTTAATGATAATATAAAAAAATAGTATTTAATGTTCAATTTAAAAAAAATCTTGAGTAAGAAGTTACATGGGCATCTGAAGTCTTGTTATCAGAACATCGCCGATGTAACAGAATGATTATATTTAATGTTCCACAGAACAAATCACAACATGACATGTTCGTAAATGAATGTATTTGCTCATTTAACAACGAACAAAAACTTTAATTACAATTAGATGCAATTATTGTTATGTTTTACTAATACTAATTGGCTTTAATCTCATATTCTTGGCAGGTTTCTTTATTTCAAACGAAATAAAACTTAATACTAATGGCTACAGAAGTTGTCTAATTTATTTCACTAATGAAGAATGATGGAAATAACATTGATTGGTGTTGCATGTGAAATGCATTTTCAGTATAAAGCACCACATTTTTGTGTAGAAATATGAAACATGTGCAAAAAGGCCGGCGGGTCCAGCCTTACAAAAAGGGACACATTTTCGAGTATGCTAATAGACCTTGATATAGTTATTTGCTTCAAAGTTGAACTATATGTCCTGTTGGCAACCTTTTTTGATGGGTTGAAGAATAACTGGTCCCTTTTTTTCAGGAAACCAACTAAAGGCTATTATGACTAAGTTTGGTTCTAATTGGCCCAGTAGTTTAAGAGGAGAATATCTTAGAATGTTTTCCCACAGGGTCCAATGTTAAACTATGTTCCTCACTGGCAGCAATCTTGGTTGTAATACTGACTTACCCAACACAATTTTCAGAAGGGCCAAGAAAGGAAAGTTGTGACCAAGTTTAGTTCCAACTGGCCTAGTAATTTCAGAGTACATGATCTTTGAATGTGCTTTCCCATAGCGTGCAAAGTTAAACTATGTTCCACGTTGGCGGCCATCTTGGATGTGATGAGGACTTGTAAGAAATATTTTTTTCAAAGGGGCCATCTAAGGACTATTGTGAGCATGTTTGGTTCCATTTGACCTGGTAGTTTCAGAAATAAGATCTCTTAATATATTTTCCCATAGTGCCCAATAATAAACTAGGTCCCCCGCTTGCACCCATCTTGTATAAGGTCAAACAACTTGACCATGTTCAATCAAATGTAGTACTTAATATACTGAACATATATGAAATTTAAATTTGACCTCTATCTCAAAACGTTTTTGAAATTAACGACAAAATGTATAAAATCATGAAAAATTTGACCAATAAAGGGCAATAACTCATATATGGGTGTTTAGATTTTCTTCAACATTTCCATATGAGTAGTCGTAATATGATGAACATTCTTGCAATTTAAACTTAACATCTATCTTTAAAGTTTTTTTAAATATATGACTACATAAAAGCACGAAAATTTAAACCAATAAAGGGCCATTACTCCTTTATGGGTATTTAGATTTTCTTCAAAAATGCCATGTGAGTAGATCTTGATATGATGAACATTTTTGCAATAAAACTTAACTTCTATCTCAAACTGTTTTTGAAATCTATGACAAAATACATAAAATCATGAAAAATTTAACCAATAAAGGGAAATAACTCCTATATGGCTACTTGCATTTCCTTCCAAATTGCCATGTTGGTAGATCTTGATATGCTGAACCTTTTTGCAATAAAACCTAACCTCTATCTTAAACTGTTTTTGAAATATAAGACGAAATATATAAAATTACCAAAAAATTTGACCAATTTGCTAAAGGGCAATAACTCCTATATTGGTCTTTAGATTTTCCTCAAAATTGGCATGTGGGTAACCCTTGATATATGCTGTACATTTTTGCAAATTAAAATTTAGCCTTATCTGTTATAGATTTTTTTAATGAAAAAATTTTAAAAAAAAACATCAAACTTTTGAAAAATATAAAGAAAAGTGGAATAACTCCAAAATCGGTATTCAGATTTTCTTTAAAATTGCAGGGTAGGTAGATCTTATCATGCTGGTCATATTTGTCCCTAATCAAATTTTTGATATCTGCAACGAGTTTTGATTTAATTGCCAAAAAAACGCAATTTCCCCATATGTCCTATTTTTAGTAACATAGTAACAGCAGCCCAGTAGTTTGGTCCTCGGACTATCCGAACACATTTTTAAACTACATACCCTGCTAATGATCCAGGCCAAGTTTGATTCAAAAAGGCCCAGTATATTGAGAGAAGATTTTTGAATAAAAAGTTTACGATAGTCGGAAGAACGACGGACGCCAAGTGATGGCAAAAGCTCACCCTGGTATAGCCAGGTGAGCTAAAAAAGGAATAATCCAACGACAATGACAAAATTGAAAACACAAACAAAGATATCACATGATGACGGCATAAAACAAAAAATGGGGACACACATACAGATGAAAATCACGGACCCAATAAAAAACATGAAAAACAATAAAAATCAGGTGCTCAAATAGAGTAAACATCTCATGTTTCTTATGAGACATCCACAGTGTTAAACATCTCTATTGTGGTTACTCAAAACCAGAAGAGAAAAAACTCTAACTTGTTTAAGGAAAGACCTGATATCACACAGAGGTCCATAAGATTGTGATGTCGACCTTAAACTTCTACATTGTTAATAGCCTATTCGTTGGAAACGGCAATGTATCGACCACATGCAAATGAGCAAAAAGAGTATGGAGATGTTATCTCAATGTACTAGTGTTGCTGGAATGTTGCTCCAAAGAGAAATTGACTATCGGATAGGTGAAGTCATTTCCAGATGAAAGTTAAGGAATGAAGAGTGTGGAAGGGTCTGTAGTATCTTTAATTGAGCTCTTTTGGATAGAGAAAATGAAGAAAATATTCAAAACGAGGGGTTTTCAGTGACAAAATAAACCTCTGAATAACGGAAGCTAAAAATTAAAGGATTAGGCTAGTTTTTATGCCCCTGGATCTTTAGGTAGGGGCCATATTATTTTTGCCCTGTCTGTCTGTCCGCAACTTTAACCTGGCTTATAACTATTAAACCAGATGTGATAGGACCTTCATATTTGGTATGTGTATTGATCGTGTGAATGTTAAAACCATTATGCAAATTTCACTAAGGTCAGGTCAAATGTCAAGGTCACAGAGGTCAAAAGGTCAAAACTAGATTTTGCTACAACTTAATTGTTGATTACAATTGCTAGAGACTTGATATTCTATATGTGAATATACAATATCTAACAAAGCTGAATATAAATTGAACAAAAAAAATTGAGTCAGGTCAAAGGTCAAGGTTACAGAGTGCAAATTTGAAAACTTTAACAAAAACTTTAATATTGGCTATATTTTTTCAAACGAGATGTGATAGGACCTTCATATTTGGCCTGAATATTGATATATGAAACTAAACAGCATTATGCAAAATTCACTTAGGTCAGGTCAAAGGCCAAGGTCACAGAGGTTAAAAGGTCAAAATCTACATGTTCATGTAGCTCAATAATTACAATTGCTAGAGGCTTCATATTCAATATGGGAATAGATCTAATGGAGCTTAGTACAAATCCACCAAAAAAAGTTTGGTCAGGTCGAAGGTCAAGGTCAATGAGTGAAAATTTGAAAACTTTAACATTGCCTTAATGTATATCTTTTCAACCAGATGTGATAGGACCTTAATATTTGGCCTCTTTAATGTTCATATAAAGCCAAAACCATTATGCAAATTTCATTAAGGTCAGGTGGAAGGTCAGAATCACAGAGGTCAAAAGGTCAAAATCTAGATACTAGTTTTAGCTCGTTAATTACAATTGCAAGAGACTTGATATTCTATATGTGATTAGATCTAATGGAGCTTAGTACAAATGTTTACTTAACCTTAATTTCTAGTGATTGCAATTTTAGCATTAATTTTGTATTGTAGACATGGCTGCTACCGAGGGCATAGTTTTTCTCAAACACATCTTGTTTTAAGTTTATTTTGAAGAAGCCCTTTAATAAATTCAGCTTTATAAGAGTGGAGAAAGAGATCAACTCAAAGAGATGCACAGTTTGTGACCATTGGGATTCCAATAGTATGTTGAAAAACAAGATCTGCAACTGGTCGATCAGAAACTCTATCATTTTATCACTTCCTCCTCTGTATTTTTTTCTACAATTAATTCGAAGTCGTATTTCACGAAGTATGCTTGTTCTCTACATATCGCCATGCACTTGTATATCCGTTTATAGTTCTTACTGGATAAGCATCTATGAATTAAATCTTTCGGTCAAGATTTCAGTTGTTCATGAGGATGGGTACTACAAAATGTAGTGAAGTCAAAATTTTTAATGCTGTTACAGAGAGTTTAATCTGTCAAGTTTTTCAATATCCACTTTTCGATAAAACGCTTCAAGAAAAGCAAATATCGCAATATTTTTTGAAGAATCCCTTTTACAGATGTCAAGATTGGGATTAACCTTTGTAGCCAACTTTGCAGATCCAGCGATGTATCGTTGTTTGTATGGACATTTGTGTAATTTTGGTACCCAGATCAGTATCTTCATCCTTGCTTGAAATCCCGGTGGAAAGCAAAAAAAAAAATCATGGTCTTGTAATAATTCCTACTAAGACAGTGTAAAAGCTGTGTATACCGCTTCAGGCGGTCGATTTGATAAAAATAATTTTATTATGGACCTTTTCTGCAGGAAAAACGACATATTTATCATGAATGTAGAAAAGTATCTGGCATCATCATCATTTTTCATCGACTCACATCATTGATTCACTCCGAAAGAAAATTTCATTTTGTTCACTTGGTTGCAACAGACGCTTTCATTTTATATTTAAGTACAATCACAACCATGTATTTTAGATTGTTGTGTGTTTGAATGAAAACGTTGTGGCTTGTCATATTAGCTTCAAATAGAAATTATGCGAAGGCGTTAAACAAAAATATTCCATGACTTGAGGACGGGAATCGGAAATCCTGTCGAATGTGTAGTGGAAGTATATGTCTGTTACGCAAAAATGTGGGTGTATTGTTGAGGCATCCGATGCTTTCATTAAACAGTGTCGCGTGTGACATACCATTTGAATAATATAGAGGCTTCCAATTTAATATAAATGTATCAATATCCAAGATTTAACAGTGCACTGGCGGTTTCGGGTTCTTGGTTTTAACCTCCCTTTTCGAAAAAAAGGAAACTACTGTAGAATTTGGAAAAATAGACAGAAAATGGCACAATATTGCATGGAATCTTTCTTTTTCGGAAAACATTGGAACCCCATTTTTTCGAATGTTGGATCCATCGGTGCAGGGATTGATTAATAGAGGGTTACTCCGATTCCCCGTGGTTTAACTTTAAAAAAACAACTTCTGTTCTGGGTAAAAAAGCATTTACGATGGTGTTTTCCCCGGCCACCCCCATTTCCAGACCTTTGAACAAGGCTATCCCGATGTCCAGAAGTAAAGCGGAAAAACCTGGTCTTCAGAAATGACATTGCATCCCCTTTTAAGTCTTACCTAAAACAATTTTAACTCTTAACGAGAAACTTGGCACAAAAGACTACTATCTACAATATGTCCCCACGTTTTGCCTGGAAATACATGTATGGATGAACACCCTTGTTACAGTAATACTATTCCTTACTTATGCATCAAGCATAAGCATACTGTGAAAGTATTCATACTCGAAGTGACTTAAGTCATATGTGGATACTTCGAAGGATTTGCTAAAAAATCTCGATTCCCGTTCGTTTTCTCAAATACATTTTCAAAAACATTTTTCCACGCTTCCTAATAATATACTAAAACACGCATCAATATGGCACGCCAAAGCCACAAAAATGAGATAAAATAGCATTATCTGTGGTGATGCTATTTTATCTGATTTTTTTGTGGTTTTGGCGCAGATAATACATCATTATCTCCTGATAATTAAATTAAGAAAAATTTTTAACATAGGTCTCTATGAATCACAGAGATAATAATTCTTATCTTGAGGTAATAGGGTACTATCTTACTTATCAGTTAACAGGTAATGAACTTGCTTATCAGGTAACCATGGTAACAGGTAATGAACTATCGTATAATAGATAGTAAATTGAAATATTTGCGCGAGAGCTGGCACAAATTATACAGACTCTCTGTTTGGACATAGTTGTCTTCGTGTTACGAACACCAAAAATAGTTTGAAAGTACGATTTTTGTCATTTATAGCCCAGTCACACTAGGAGCTACTCGTATACCTGCAAAAATTCACTTTAATGTGTATCTAACGAAATAAACACCATTAAAATCAAATTACGAAGCGGATATTCATTGGTTCAGTAGTGGACAAAGTTAGGTACCAAGTTGTAATGTAATGGCTAAGTCTATATTTTTCTATGGACCTAAAAGATCAATCAAATCGAATTCTAAGGGACACATCTTATTTAAGTCGCAAAGATTATGTTTATATTTCATTCATTGGTCAAGGGGGAGTAGCGGAAAAAGAGATAGGTATCCTCAAGTGTAAATGATGGATGGACGGAATGAAGGACACATGGACGGACGGTCAACTGTATCATTATATTCTCCCCACTTTTTAGGCGAGGCTGTAATAAAACAAGAGGCTCTAAAGAGCCTGAGTATCTCACCTGGGGGCATGGCACTGATAAACACTTCATTATGATTTGGCAATAAAAATCACTATTGCCAAGTTCAATTTCTTTTCACAGCTACCCATCTCCTTCATTATAACGGTGATTCAAAAGGAGTTAGTTTTCAAAAGGAGACCAAAGAGCTGTTTTGATCAAGTAAGGTTCCATCTGCTTGATGGTTTCACACAAAATCTTCAACAGTTTTCTTAAAGGTTCGAGTTTTAAAAGATATTCTAATGTTTAACTAAGTTCGCAAATAGTGGCAATCTTGAATTGGATTAGGACAATATTTTAAAAGGGATCATTAAAGAACCATTGTGACCATGTTTTGTTCCAATTTGGTACACAATTTTTTAGATGAAAAGTTAATTTATAAAGACAGATGACGGAGAGATGAAAGCAGATACAAAGCAATGGCAAAATGCTAAAATGGAGTAAAATGTTACTAAATTAGGCTTTAATGTAAATAGTTCCAAAAGAACGGCCATCTTAGGTGAACTACGGATATGTGGGATAACTGTTTTTGAAGATACCAACAAAGGACTATTCTCAGTAAGTTTGGTTCCAATTTGGCTATTAGTTTCTGAGGTTATCTTTAAATATGTTTTTCATAGGATCCAATTTGAAACCTCTGTACCCCTGCTGGCGGCCACAATAGACGAGGTATTGATTTGCAGGATATCTTTTTCGATGTGGACCATCTGAGGAACATTGTCACTAAGTTTGGTTCTTATTGAACTTAGATTTTTTGAAGGTATTTTCAATAATGATGCATTGAAAAGCAAATTGATTACTAGAAACAATAAAGGGATATGGAGTAAATGTACATGTGGCAAAGTTTCTACAAACACATGGTAAACAAAGCAATGGAACAACGCTTTTATTGTTGTTCTTCATCTTCAAGTCCAAGACAGCCCGTAGCACTGGTTTTAGCGAAATTCATTGCTAATTATCGACTAACGTTACATCCATGCTCCACATTATTCATGAATGCAGACAACATAGCTCGGCGGGTGTTAGAGTTAACCCAATGCACAATAAATTTGAAAATTATAGAAAGTCACATACCAAATGTAAACAACCTACCACTAAACAACTTAATTCTAGAAGCAAATTAAAGTTTAAAACAACCCTCCAGGGACAGGTCAAGGTCAAAATATCTTCAAATGTTGTACCATCTGAAAGCTCTCAACACAAGAAAGTCACATACCAAATATATACCCTACCACTAAACAACTAATAATTCTAGAAGCAAGGTTAATATTTTTAAAAAATAGCCCTCAAGGCAAAGTCAGGTCACAATCTCTACAAATATGGTACTATCAGAAAGCTCTCATCACAAGAAAGTCACATACCAAATTTGAACACCCTACCACTAAACAACTTAATTCTAGAAGCGAGGTTATAGTTTTTTTTTTAAATTCCTTCATGGCAAGGTCAAGGTCAAAATGCTTATAAATATGGTACCACTAGAAAGCTCTCAACATGAGAAAGTTAAATACCAAATATGAACACCCTAGAAGCAAGGTTTAAGTTTTTTTTTTTTAAATTGCCCACAGAGAAAGGTCATGGTCAAAATGTCTACAAATATGTTACCATTAGAAAGCTCTCATCATTAGGAAGGTACAAACCAAAGATAAACACCTTAACCTTCTATAGGCAAGGTTAAGGTTTTTCGAAAATTGCCCTCAGGGCAAGGTCAAGGTCAAAATGACCAAAAATGTGGTACCACTAGAAAGCTCTCATCATAAAGAAATTAAATACCAAATAGAAACACCCTACCACTAAAAGCTTACCTCCTGGAGGCAAGGTTAAAGTTTTTCGAAAATTGCCCTAAGGGCAAGGTAAAGGTCACAATATCTACAAGTATGGTACCAGAAGAAAGCTCTCATCATAAGGAAGTTACATACCAAATATCAACACCTACCATTAAAAGCCTACCTTAAAGAGGCAAGGTTAAAGTTTTTTTTTTTTTCAAAAATTGCCCTTAGGTCCATCTTGGATCTGATGGGAACTTGCCAGACAATTTTTTCAAAGAGTACCAACAAATGACAATTGTGACCAAGTATGGTTTTAATTGGCCATGTCGTCTCAGAGGAAAAGATATTGTAATGTGTTTTCCCATAGGGTCCAATGTTGAACTTTGTTGTCGGCTGGCGGCCATCTTGGATCTGGTGGGATCTTGCAGGACACATTTTTCAAAGGGGACCAACTAAGGACAGTTATGACTAAGTATAATTCCAATTGGCCAAGTAGTCCCAGAGGAGAAGATCTTTGAATGTGTTTTCCATAGGGTCCAATGTTAAACTAAGTTCCCCGATGGCGGCCATCTTGGATGAAGTCCACAACTTCAATCAAGGAAATAAAATGTAGTCATTGACATACTTTTGGGCCAGGTGAGCTAAAAAACACCTTTTTGCAGGGGAACACCCAAGGATTATTGTGGCCAAGTTTGGATATAATTGGCTCGACAGTTACAAAGGAAAAGATCTTTGAATGTGTTTCCCCATAAGGTCCAATGTTAAAATTAAGTTCCCTGCTGACGGCCATGTTGAATATAATGGGAACATGAAAAACACATTTTTTGCAGGGGATCACTCAAGAACTATTGTGACCAAGTTTGGATCCAATTGGCTCAGTAGTTTCAGAGAAGATGATCTTTGAATGTAATTTCCCATAGGGTCCAATATTAAAACTATGTCCCCCACCGACGGCATTGTTGAATACAGTGCGAACCTGAAAAACACCTTTTTTGTAAGAGACCACTCAAGGACTATTGTGGCCAAGTTTGGTTCCAATTGGTTCAGTAGTGTCAAAGAAGATCTTTGAACGTGTTTTCCCATAGGGTCCAATGTTAAAACTATGCTTCCCGCTGGCCACCATCTTGGATATCGCAGCGACCTAAAAAACAAATTTTTTGTAAGGGACTACCCAAGGACTATTGTGGCCAAGTTTGGTTCCAATTGGCCTAGTGGTTTCAGAGAAGAAGATCTTTAAATGTGTTTTCCCATAGGGGTCCAATGTTAAAACTATGTTCCTTGCTGGTGGCCATGTTGGATATAGCGTGAACATGAAAAACATCTTGTTTGTAAGGGACTACCAAAGGACTATGTGGCCAAGTTTGGTACCAATTGGCACATAGTTTCAGAGAAGATCTATGAAGCTTTTTCCCATAGTTCCAATGTTAGAACCTGAAAAACACCCTTTTTTGCAAGGGACCAACAAAGGACTATTGTGACCAAGTTTGGTTCTTTGCCCAATAGTTTCAGAGAAGATCTTTGAATGTGTTTTCCCATAGGGCCCAATGTTAAAACTTTGTTCCCCTCTGGTGGCCATATTGGATATCTACGGACCTGAAAAATACCTTTTTGTAAGGGACCAGCCAAGGACTATTGTGGCCAAGCTTGGTTCCAATTGGCCCAGTGGTTTCAGAGGAGAAGATCTTTGAATGAAAAATTTTTGCCAGACAGACAGACGGCCAATGGACACAAAGTGTTGAAAAAAGCTCACCCTGGCATTACCCAGATGAGCTAATAAAAATGCCAAATTTGAAAGTATGATCGTGCATCCATATGAGAATATCTCTCAAACACAAGTACACCATAACTGAATGCATATAGAGCATACATCTCTCGCACGGAGAATCTTTTTACAGACTTCATACTCCATTCTATAAAAACATGTGCAAAGATCTTGAAAATACTTATGGTTAAAGAGACAACAAAAAATGTTTGATTTTCAGACAACACTTATGTTCCATTGTGATGTTAATGTAGCAAAATATTTAAGATATAACCAATGAAATTACTTTACACATTGTCAGACTGGCTTCCAGAGATTCCTATTACTGCAGCAAAAGACATGGTAAGGGATGCAACATTCTAGGGATTTGGGATGGGTGTAAAGTCAACACTACACAATTGAAGACTCTCTTGTGTTAAAATGCGTATATCAAAATTTCAAAACCATTGGTAATGTTATCAACTTGCAATGAAGTATCTTAAGACAGCCATTACAACAGCAGGAGTACCAGAACTTATTGTCATATCCCAGGTCTTAAACTCTCAATATTAACTTCAAAGAGGTGTGAGCTACTTTTGTTGCAAGTCCAGGGCAATTATTACTACAGTTGAACTTCCATGGCTTGAACTGTAGTAACTGGAACACCATGGATGTCTAGAACCTTTTTTTTCTGGACCAATTTTTCAAATCAAAAACACGGTTTGACTTTGATAGCTGAGCTGGGATTTATAAATTTTTGAGGGAATGGGGGTCATTGTGGGTCAAAATTTTCGAACGGGGGTGATTTCTATGACCTGCACGGGTAATAAGTCGGACGCGGGTCATATTCAAATTTTTAGCAGTTTGGCAGGTGTGACCCGCCGAAAGCGGGAGGGTTGACAGGTATGTAGCTCTAACACCCTCTAGCTCGAACTGTTTTCATCAGTCCCTTGGGTGTTTGAGCTATCACAGTTCCACTGTATGTACACAGAATGGATCCTTTAGATTATGTTTTCACCTGGTCCAGTGTGTTAAAATAACTAACACATAAGGGTCGGTCAATCATTTTCACTAACAAGTGTATTATCTTATTTATTTATTATGACAACAATAACATGATAACTATCATCAATCAATCAATCAAAAACAATAAATTTTCATTAAGGATGATTGCTGGTCATTTGGAAAATAAAAATGACTTAAAACTGAATATGATTTTAAGTTAGAATATTGAAAAAGGAATAAATTAAGCAAAAAAAAAAAATGATGGACTGATTATCTTGTTTTGGAGCTCCAATTGATCTAAAATTTGGAGGTATACTGAACTCCTCTGAATATTTTATGATTAACACAGGTAAAGGGAAGAAATGTAACAGAATCAAAAGTATTTTATGAAATTTTGCTGAAATGCTTTACTATGGAAGTACTTTTATTCGTGGACATCAATTTTCATGGTTTTCATAAATATCACTATTTTGTAGGGTTCTTAAATTCGTGGTTTCAAATTCCTATGCATTCAAGCTCTGGTGAAAAGATGCATTTCGTTGGCCGGTTGGGAACTTAATTTCGTGGTTTTAGCTAACCACAAAATCCACTAAAATTGGAACCCCACGAACAATAATACTTTCACAGTATTTAGATATCTTAGATATGGTGTACTTCTACACGAGATAATATCTCATGTGTACACTTTGTTCAATTAGAATTATCCATTACTATTATCTAAATTTATGTAAATTCTATGCCTAAGGTTTAACTCCCTCCATCATAGTTTTGTTCTTTAGCTATACAGTGCATCTCGTTATATCGCCACCTTTGGGACGAGGGAAACTTTTGGCAATAAGCGAGGGTGGCTATATATTGAGGGAATAAATTACATAGAAACTATGTAACTTTTTGAAAATTGGATTTTAAAAAATGTTGGCGATAAGTGGGGGACCGCCGTTAAAGAGGGGTGGTATAACAAGGGAGCACAGTATTTGATACTACTGATTATTCGGATTTTGTTTGGTTTTATGCATTTTAACATTTTCTGAAATTATGGGCTTCCTATGTTTGGGTTTAAGTGCTGCTGATGAGGAATTAATTTCGGAAATGGCCATACAGCTCAATAAAATTATTGCAATTGGAGTTAACATATGTCTTATGGTCTCATGTTCATTTACTCCATATCTTTTCATAAAATGTAACATGAAATTACAAAAAAAAAACAACAAAAAAATAGAGATTCACAGGACAAACATTGTAATGTTTTTAGATGAATGAAGCCAGAAAAATTTGAAATTCTGACAGAAATATCAAATCATAACCAGCAAACATCCTTAATATGGAACAAAATTAAAGTCATCAGATTTCTATATATTTAAGAAATACAGTGTTGTGGCATTATTTAACGGCATAGGCAATTTTTACTGTGCATTTTACAGTATATAAATTCCAATCTTGATTCAAAAGAAAATTGTGAAGTTGTTTCTTCACAGATTCTGATATAATTTGCTTCAGAAGACAGAGAATTGTTTAAATTTTATTTGTTAATTTTGCATAATTTTTTACTCTGACCATCCTTATCTTCTCATAATTTAAACACAAAGTAAAAATTTACCTCTGAATGAATAGTAAATTGTAACCAAAATGAAATTGTAAAATATTTCTTTTGTGATTAGACCATGACACAATAAATTTCTATAAAGATAAAACAATTTAAATTCATGTAATTTTTTTATTGCTTGAAAAAAACTTCATGGAATACTTCAGGAAGTGACAACTCGATAATTTTTTGAAATACCTTATTTGACCTTATTAGCGCCCCTGCTCCAATAAGCGCCCCCTCACCATATTTCAAAGTCAAAATGCACAAGCGCCCCCTCAAAACTCCCTGACTGCCATAATTTATTTGCCAATGTATGAGTTTTGAGCAGGTATATTATCACCGTAATTTTAAGGAACAGAATGTTTACATACCTCCCATGACTCCTGAGTAACAATATTTATTTATTTATGCCGAATTCGCGTGGTTGATTACTATTACTTTCTCGTTTCACCACAATTTTAACAACCGGAAGTTGAAGATGCATTATAGAACTTAATTACGATGACGATAGCGGACATGCATAAATTCCGGTTTTGACGAATCAATTAAGCTCCCCCGTTTTTGAATTTTCAAAGTGCCCTGGGCACTTATTGGGTCGAATACGGTAGATGTGATTTTTAATGAAATGCACAGTAAAAAATGTTGTTAAATTATGGCACAACTTTATGTCGACTTCATCAGGTACTTTAGCTATCAAAACAAAATGTGTAATACTGCTGTACATAATATTATGGTATGCCCCCAAAACATGTGGCTAATTTGACTGTATATGTATTAAAACTCCAAGTCAGATGCAGAGTAGGCTTGATTTTGGAGAAAGAACTTTCTGTCAATTCTTTGGGTAATGTCACAATCAATGGACAAATATCACATAAAAATTTGTGAACATTTTTGCTTTTGCAGGGTGAATATGTTTATTTCTGGAATCTGGATAAATTACCTCCTTTATCACACAGTTAGTTAGATCTTTTTCTTCCTACAGAATCCTCGTATATCACTTAAGAAATGAAAAATAATATTGGCGCACTGCGGTGATAGTAGTACACTGAGATTTATGAAAAATGTTCAAGTTTCACAAGGCACAACTCCACTATCAAGTTTGAAATCCAAATAAAATATGGCCTAAAACAAACATACAACACTATGTAATTTCTATCACAAATTTAAAGTCAAAATTCAAAATATGAAAAAGTTTCTAAAACTGTATGCTCAATTGCAATTCACTTCTAAATGTAAAATTGAACCTGGCCTTAGTATCGTGGTCAGCAATTAACTTGCTATGCTTGATGATTGAATGCAATGAGAAACCTTGGTTGGTTATCTCCCTGTACCAAGTTAGTTACATATGGTTAAAGGGGAGATAATTTTGAATTAGCATATAAATAGAAACTTTTGATATTAAAATTTGAATTATCTCCACTTTGACCATATAGAACTTGGTACAGGGAGATAACCAACCGAGGTTTCTCACTGGTCATAAACCAAAAAAATTTTCAAATTAAGGTGCCAAAAATAGCAAATAATTTTAGTCTCTTTACATCAAAAAGAACCTACCGGTACTTTTGAGTTTTGTGATAAAAAAAAATTACATAGAAAGTTGATAAGACAGAATGTAATTACAATCACAAGTTATTTGTTGGATACCCTTAATTTTTCCAAAATGTATAATTTTAGTACTTCTCCGACTCACAGACAAATGTAAAGACACATGACTAATGGGTACCACTAAAAATCTACCACATGAAGTGGTTAGGCATAAAATATCCCAGGTAAATCAGCATAAAAAATTCAATGAGGACCTTATAAGGATAAATATTGTAGAAATTGCCACAATTTGCTCTTATGTTCTCAAACTAGAGGCTCAGCTACTGAGCCTGTATCGCTCACCTGACAAAATGCTGAACAGCAGGATTTTTCGATGTACTGTATGGTGGCCATGTTTTTTATGTGAATTTCCCATAGGACCAAAATAAACTTTGTTCTGTGCTGGCAGCCATGTTATTCATTGGATCAGAACAAAATGAGCAATCTTTGTTCAGGACCTTCAGTTCATCATTCCTGTAAAGTTTGGTTGAATTTGCTTCAGCAGTTTCAGAGGAGAAGAAGAAAATGTAAATTTTCCCATAGGGTCCAATGTTAAACCTTAGTTCCGCGCTGGGAGCCATGTTTTTTATTGGATGGAAACGAAATGAGCAATCTTTGTAAAGGACCTTCTATACATCATTCCTGTAAAGTTTGGTTGAATTTGCTTCTGTAGTTTCAGAGGAGAAGATGAAAATGTGAATTTCCCACAGGGCCAATGTTAAACTATCTTCCGTGCTGGCGGCCATGTTTTTTATCAGATCAGAACAAAATGAGCAATCTTTGTTAAGGACCTTTAGTACATCATTCCTGTAAAGTTTGGTTGCATTTGCTTCAGTGGTTTCAGAGGAGAAGAAGAAAATGTGAATTTTCCCATAGGGTCCAATGTTAAACCTAAGTTCCGTGCTGGCGGTCATGTTTTTTATCGGATCAGAACAAAATGAGCAACCTTTGTAAAGGACCTTACATACATCATTCCTGTAAAGCTTGGTTGAATTTTCTTCAGTAGTTTCAGAGGAGAAGATGAAAATGTGAATTTCCCATAGGGCCAATGTTAAACTATCTTCCGTGCTGGCGGCCACGTTTTTTGTCGGATCGGAATGAATTGAGCAATCTTTGTTCAGGACCTTTAGTTCATCATTCCTGTAAAGTTCGGTTGAATTTGCTTCAGCAGTTTCAGAGAAGAAGAAAATGTGAATTTTTCCATAGGGTCCAATGTTAAACCTAAGTTCTGCGCTGGC
>MJUU01001656.1:147837-181587 GCA_002080025.1 Modiolus philippinarum
TACATCATTCCTGTAAAGTTTGGTTGAATTTGCTTCAGTGGTTTCAGAGGAGAAGATGAATATGTGAAAAGTTTAACGGACGGACGGACGACGGACGACGGACGGACGACGGACGACGGACGCCAAGTGATGGCAATAGCTCACCCTGACCCTTTGGGTCAGGTGAGCTAAAAAGTTAATGTAAAATAGCAAGGATGAAAACTGACATCAAAATTGCCACAATTTGCTCTTATGTTCTCAAAAAGTTAATGTAAAATAGCAAGGATGAAAACTGACATCAAAATTGCCACAATTTGCTCTTATGTTCTCAAAAAGTTAATGTAAAATGGCAAGGATGAAAACTGACATCAAATGACTGACCTCCTGTTAAAGCTTTAAACAAATTTTTGATCAACCCTCTCAAGGTTACTTCAAGACACTATGTATTCAAAACTGAAAATATTAAATCTAGCATTATTCATAAAATGTAAGTTTTCACTCTGTAATGCATACCCATATTATGTATATAACATATAACATAGCCTTCTAAATCATGATACTTCTCCCATACTTCTATCATACATATTACAAATAAAAATTACTTTTTTATATACATAATGCCATTTTTACACTGTAAATAATACACAAGGCTGAACACATCATAATTCTATGATAATGACAAAAATATCCTAGACTTTCATCCACTACTTCCCCAATTTTTTCACCCACCTTCAAAAATTTTATTTAAATTTTTTGCCAATTTGGGTAAATTTCTTTCAAAATGACAGCATTTTTCCACAAAATGTGATAAAAAATAAAATTTGAAATTCGCCTTCCCTACCCAAATTTTGAGAAAACATGGATGAGAATCTAAGAATTATTTTATCATGGCTGAATGGAAATGAAAATAGGTTGTCTACAAATGATGAACTGTATAGCAGGTAACTTCAAGAGATTCTAATATTTAATATTTGCTGTATGCACAAGGTTTTGAACAAATCTTTCCATTTGAAAAACTTAATGACCATTTAAAATTATAAACTCTCTTTTGAGTAAAATCTTAAATTTAACACCGTGAAAATTACCCACTATATTGTATGACAATGCACTTCAATGCACTTACACTGTAGGATGTAATGACAACTGAATTTGATTGAAGTTTCTCCTTATGATTAAACAAAACTTTCTTTAAATAAATAATTTAGACAAAGTTTGATTATGAACATGTCATGTTTTAGTTTATGAACATGAACAACAAATATTTAAAGGTGTGAACATGAACAATGTGTTTTTTCCAATGCATGAAAAAGTTGTATGAACATCAATCTCATTCAAAATAAACATAAGAGTAAAGCACTATTTGATTTATAAAACATGACAATGTGTGAAAGCACCATAAAATATAAATACAACCTAGTTTCTTGCCACTTGTGGCAGATTTCTTGGATAATTAGATATGAATGTTTCAATGTTTCTATGGCTACACATACACCTGTCCAAAAGTTTGCCTTGGTCTCCTTTTCTTTTAAGTCTTTAGTCTTTTAAACTAAATTCAACGAAATACTATTGTAAAGCAATTCATTGTTACCAGAGTTTTAAAATTTGTCTTTTAAACTGGTATACAATAATATGCAATTATTATTTTTGGTCTTTGGCAAGAGACAAAGTCAAAAGGCATTGTGCTTATGTTGATGTAGAAATTTCAGTAAACATATCTTATTTATCCAGGAAATTTGCCACAATTTTGCCACATTTATGGCATGGCACAAACTTTTGTCATTTGCCATAAAACACTTCACAATGTTTTAAAAACACAAAACATTGATGAATAATGAATTTATCACATAATAAGGACATATGTACTGGATTTCATGTTAAACACAGATTTCGTCAAATCCTAATTGGCACAAATTACAGATGAACACTTTGATAATAGGCTTCTTGCAGTCTTTAGTTATCTTGTCAGCCTTCTGTAATCAGAAAATACCATGTTTTATGAAATTTAAAAATCTGCCATATTACATCACCGTAAAAGGAAACGATTCTGTGACAAAAGGAGATTTATAATGACACATCAGAGACTTCAAAAGAATTATTTCTTGTTTGTACTGAGACAAATTATCTTTAAGATCTTGAAATTATGTGTGTATGATTTATCCAAATGTATTACAAATCGATTATTTGTGGATTGTTTATTCCTTTGCTGTTACTTCCTGATAACAAGGCTTATTATGTCATCAGTATAATTAATACTTTGTTACAAAAGCAGTGTTATATAATAGGGGTTCTGAAGAGGTTTAAGCCATGATCTGAGAATAGGCCATTTTTGGAAGCCTGATTTTTAAAAATTATTCCTGTACATAGTCGTGATACATTATTTTGTTTATTTCTATAAAATGCCAAACCCATAAGTGCTATACATATAATTACAAATTTAGAAGGATGAGTACATGAAATCCCCTTTAATTACAAATTACTTTGCATCAAGAGAAAAAGATCAAAAACATCTTAACCATGTTAGAGCAGATGTTGACCAACATATAAGGAATGTAATTGTTTGTTAGGAAATTTCTCTTATATACCAGTTTCTGAAAATTATGTTTACTGTAAAAGGGGTTATTTTGGCGTGGTTTAAATTTTGCAATTTGATTTCTTAACCTAATCAAAATGTTTTATTCTGCGATTCTCACTTATGTTTTGTATGTTTGTAATAAAAACAATTTTATGAGAGTCAAAATTTTCTTTAATATGTGCCGATCGTGAAATCAGAAAAATAAACCCCTTTCACAGTATATCATATATATAGCCCTTATTTTTGCTAACTCTCCTTGCAATTTACTAATAACTATCCAGTTTATTTCTTATAAGGCAGAATAAAAAAAAAATCTGTGTTTCCAGTAACCCAACCGACCCTAGATTTTTGGGGCTATAAATGCCTAAACTAAAGTTTTTTGGCAATTTTTAAAGAAGCACTGTTAAAGTCCAGAAGTTACTCTCTATATGTCTATGTAAAAAGTTTGGAAAAATTTTTTTTTAAAAATGCCTACCTACCGACCCTAATTTTGAACAGTATGTTACCAGAAACACAGGTATTTTTTTAGGCCTAATGTTAAAATTAACATTTTGAAGTGGTTTTGTCAGGAATCCCACTTTTCTTTTTATACTTTGATAAAATATATCCTGAAAAGACTTTTGACAAACTTTATGAAATTCTAATAATTTATTTCTGATGTTTCCCAATTCAAATTCAATGCAAATCTAGAGATGTTCAGTTTTTAAGAAATTGTTGTAAGTTTAAATGGAGTAAAATATTTTCATACTCAAAATTATCTATTCAGAATGTTCTAAAATATTTAAACATTGTTTTCAAAAATCCTAAATTATATACACAAAGAGTGAATAACCAAAACAACTTTTTTAAAATCATTGTTTAATTGTTACATTATTAGAAAATAGTAAAGGTGGATTACATGATACCCCGGCACGTTTCACAAAATTTCGAAGTATCAAGGGGCATAACTCCAGAACCCCTTGGACCTCTGAACCCATATTCGATCTCGACCTGAGTTTTGTGGTGAACAAGCTACATACCAAGTTTGAACACTGTATGTTATTCCGTTCAAAAGTTATCAGTCGGAAACCTTCGGGGGACGGACGGATGGACGGACGGACGCAGGACTGAGGATATCACATAATACCACGCCACTACGTGTGGCTGGGGTATAAAAATAATGATATTTTGTAAATAAAAATTTAATTTTGCGTCAATTTACTCTAAATTCTTTAAACTATATCGATTCAAGTTCACTTATAAACTTACATTATTCTTTTTCCTTTTTTGCTTGAAGGAAAGCAAAACCAAAATAATTAAGAAAAATCTTGACTCCAAATAATATATAAAAACATGCACCTGATGACAAATATTTGTAGGCATTCACTTCCCGATTTTACCTTTTTTTTTTTCTCATTGACCGCTCCCGACATGTGTTGCTTCAATGACATATTTAAGCTGCGATCGATGTTGCTCAACATTTTTATTCTCTTCTTGTAACCCTGGTGCTTTCAGCTGGATAACCCTGAGCATCGCCCAAGTTGGCACTCCATGGTGAGTGGGGAGCAAGGGAGTGACCTTGATATAATTTTTGTCAAGAATACCCCTTAAGTGAACGCTAGGAGCCTTCTTGATCTCGCTTGAGGGGGTGAATATTGTTCACCTCTAGTTGAAGACCCTCAGGCAACATCAAGATGTAACCAGGAATAAAAGCCCTGTCCTTGATAAACTGGAGTTTTCTATGTATCTTGTGCGTTTTTGTCACATGTACATTCACTCCATATCCTTTCATTTTTCCTATGAATGATTTATTATTATTGACCTGAATGATTTATTATCATTGACCTGGACGGTGATGACATCCCTAATTTTTTTAGGGATTTACAATGTTAGTGCATTATTTTCTGTGGGGTTTGTATTTTGGATGGCATGCTTGTTTCACTATCATGTTGTCGATATGTGGTCCTCATATTGCCATGTATTCTGGATTTAGGATTTTTTATTGTTGCTTTGGAAATTTATCATTAAATTTCAGTAATGGAATATTACGAGAAACATGGAAAATTAGCAAGACTGACCAACAGGATAGGTGGATTTGCAAATTATTTCAAACTAGTCTATGAAAGAAAACTTACCCATTAATTCCTTAACTGCATTGTATCTGGATAAACATTCTAATATAATTGTCTTGACCTTGGGAAGATTACTTGACTCCTCCCTCAATAAGTCTAAAGCTTCCGTCACAGACAATAACACTGATTGTACACTCATCCGTACACTATCGTCATGACATAACTGTTGTGACAAATGTAAAAGTTTGTCACGCACAGTCATTAAATCCGATTCTAATTTTTTGTCATGTTGTGATCTAGCTTGTTGCATAAATGGTTGGGATTTCTCTACCAGAGGAGCAGTTTGTCGTTGCGGTTCTGTCAAATAACGTGGAGGTGGAAGGGTATACGGTGAGGACAAAGCAGCCGATTCTCCACGTAAAACATGAGCATGCTGATATCGAGGATCATTTTGCACTTTCCGATCATCGGCAATTCCTGTCCTAGAGTTGTCTTGAATGTTACTGTCCTGTCTTGTCCCAGGAGTATACATTTCATTAGAATTTTGTCTCTGTAGTCCTGGAGTTTCATTAGAATTCTGTCTCTGTAAGCCTGGTGTTACTAATTTTGACTGCTGTGATGTTTGTTGCCTTTGTGAAGTCAAAACAGGAACTTGTTGTGGAACTTCAGATTGAACTGTCGCAGTGGGTCTAGTTATAGTGACTGGAATTCTGGAAAGAAAAATCAAATTACATTGTATTGGTTATAAACACATGCTGCAATAAAGTTAAATATATGATTTACTTCTCTCATAACTTTAGTAGAACATGAATTTTTTGCAAAGACAACCCAAAAATTGCCCACCATTTTTTGATAATATTGTTATTTATCCATAAAACTCACAGAATTGAATCTGTCGTCAATCCAAATGTATAGTAAATTAATTTGAACTAAACATCTTCAATATCATTTTAGTTGCTATTTTTGCAGCAACCAATCTCATTGTTGCCTCAGCTGACAATTTTTACCCTGTGTGTTATCTATCCTTATATCTTTATCCAAGGGCAATATGGTGAATAAAAGGATATGGAGTAAATGCACATGAGACAAAGTCTCTACAAATACATTGTAAAAAACAAGCAAAGGAACAACGCTTTTATTGTTGATCTACATCCTGAAGTCACCATGAGGCCTTCAACAATGAGCTTTGCTCATACCTCATAGTAAGTTCAAGACAGCCCCTAGCACTGGTTTAAGCAGAATTCTTTGCTATTTGTCGAGCAACGCTACATCCATGTCTTCATTGGTCATGGGTGTGGGATTGTTAACAAACATCAATTAAACTGGCAAAGTGCTCTTACAATCACTGTCATCCTTTGCCCGACAAAAGCACTAGTGTCTTAAGCTAGTGGACGATCACAACATATAGACAAATATGTTTATAATATATCTTAGTGGTAGTGATTTCAAAATTTAAAGAATACATAATAGTGTCTTCATTTACAAAGTCCAAATTAACTAATATTTTGTAAATTCAAAAAATTATTATAGAATGGAATGTCATACCCAAAGATACTCACAATTTTTCAAAATTTAAAGACAAACAAGATGTGTTTGTGAAACACTACATATGCCCCAAGATTCCACAGTAAAATATATGAATATACCAAATTTAACCCCTTTCTGACCTCTGTGACCTTGACCTTTGACCTATTTTTTTGCACATTTGTGTTCCTCTTGACAAGACCTATACACTTGCAAAGTATTAAAAGTCTATCTAACATAGTTCAAAAGTTGTTTATTACCATAAAAACACCAAATTCAACCCCTTTATTCTGAAACAGATGAAGCCCCTTTGGGCCTCTTGTTTACTGAAATGGTTTTACTTGTTAAATGTATTTGTTTAAGCATGCTATAAGAAACTTACAGAAAAAAACTGCATTAAAATCAGAAAAAATTAAAAAAAATTTTTTTTTTCCATTCATCCCCCTTTGGGCCTCTTGTTTCTCAAAAACGGTAAACGCTACCTCCAATCTGTTGCATACTGCAGTTGCGCAATTCTATTAGCAATAATATTAAACAAACCACATCTCAATAGGATAAATAATAAGGATTCTATGGTCGAATATGTGTAACAGCCAATTTCACCCCTTTTTGACCTTTGTGACCTTGACCTTTGACCTGACCTAATTTTTTTTGCATATTTATATTCCTCTTGACTAGACCTATACACTTGCAAAGTATGAAAAGTCTATCTTACATAGTTCAAAAGTTATAGCCAAGGTTAAAGTTTCAGATGCAAAGACACACAGACAAACAGACACACAGACAGGACAAAAACAATATGCCCCCGATCCTCGATCTGAAAGTCATAGCCAAGGTTAAAGTTTCGGATGCACACACAGACAAACAGAAACACAGACAGGACAAAAACAATATGCCCCCGATCCTCGATCTGGGGGCATAAAAATAAAAGGGTTCACTGGTTTAAATTTGACATGTGGATTGAGAGTGCCAATTTATGCTGTTTTGTGAAATTCAAAGTCCCCTAACTTGGAAATAAAATATCTGATGACAACAAGAGAAACAGAAGCTTTATTTCTGCATACTCAACTGTTATGCAAAGTTTCAAGGAAAACTAGAGGTACTGTGGCCTGGAGGGCCACAAAATGATACCCCCCACTCCCCATTGGAGTAGAAGATCTCAATAAAATTTGTCACAAAAATAGTTATAATTGCACAATTCCACAATTCTTAACATTTTGAGAGATTTGCATAAAAAGATCTCGAAAATTAACTAAGTCGGTAAACAGAAAGTAGATGTCCGGCAATCCTGAAATCAATACTTGTGGTATTGGACATCATGTCAAACTTGCATACAAAATTTCAAGCTGCAGTGATGAGTAGTTACTGAGAAAACTGTTACGAAAAATTTCTTACGATGGACAAAGGATCTCGAATTTTAACTAAGTTGGTAAACAGGAAGAAGATGTCTGTGAAATTGCTACTTGTGGTATGGGACATCATGTCAAACTTGCATACAAAATTTCAAGCTGCAGTGATGAGTAGTTATTGAAAAAACTATTACGAAAATTTCTTACGATTGACAAAGGATCTCGAAAATTAACTAATTCGGTAAACAGGAAGTAGATGTCCGGCAATTCTGAAATTGCTACTTGCAGTATGGGACATCATGTCAAACTTGCATATAAAATTTCAAGCTGCAGCGATGACTAGTTACTGAGAAAACTGTTACGAAAGGTTCTTACGATTGACAAAGGATCTCGAAAATTAACAAAGTGGGTAAACAGGAAGTAGATGTCCGGCAATCCTGAAATCGCTACTTGTGGTATGGGACATCATGTCAAACTTGCATACAAAATTTCAAGCTGCAGTGATGAGTAGTTACTGAGAAAAATGTTACGAAAAGTTATTACGATTGACAAAAGATCTCGAAAATTAACTAAGTCGGTAAAGAGGAAGTAGATGTCCGGCAATCCTGAAAATCACTACTTGCGGTATGGGACATCATGTCAAACTTGCATACAAAATTTAAAGTTGCAGTGATTAGTAGTTACTGAGAAAACTGTTACAAAAAATTGTTTGCTATCACAGACAGACAGACAGACGGACAGAGTGATTCCTGTATACCCCCCTGAACTTCGTTCGTGGGGGTATAATGATCAAAGAGTACTACTGTATGCAGAGAGACAAACTGACAATGCCTTACCATAAAATACTGTAAACTAACTTATTTTCATGGATACTTTTTGTTTTTTATCCCTCCTTATGAGTTTGCAGCAACTTATTTTCACAATTTTCTGGTTCTCTTGATGTATTTAAATAAGGATTATACATACTCACGAGGATTTATTTTTGCGATATTTTTACGCTCGCGAAAATTAGCTGGTTTACAGTATACTGTCAGAGATGGGCATATAAAAACTAAATTTTCATTGATATTCATTTTGGAGTAAACCATACAGTGCATCAAAACAGGTCCTCTGCATTTCCAATTTAAGTTTTCACGCAATATGTTTAGGAATTTTTACCATAACTGCCAAAATGTCTTAATTTTAAGCCTTGTAAATACTAGCACAACAAAGACAGATAAATGAAAAAATCCCTACCTGTTTGAAAAGTTAGTTAAAATGAGTACTTGATGTTAGTTATAGAAATATTGGCTCCAACAAATATGGATTTTATCTGACGAAAATAGGTATTGTTTCATGGCATATTTGTTAAAAAATAATTCAAACTTATATTGTATAGTCTACAAGTGAAAGAGTATTTGCTAACCTAAGCCTACTTGGATTTATCCAAATCAGGTAATTTTTTGTCATATCTGTGCATGCGTCATGGGCTCCTGAATTTAACTATATGCTGGCATGATTAAACTTTTAAAAGTCCTCATGTTACTGAGAGGGGAAGTTTTAAGAATAATATGGTTTGTTAAAACTACTGTTCCGAGATTTTCAAAAAAGATTTTCAAAATAATTTTAGACACAAATCCTCTCCGAAGTTTGATAACAGTCCCTGCAACTTGAAATTATTTTGATTCCAAAGCTGGACTTATTACTTTGCTATTGATTTTATAATTCTCTGTTCAATACGACTTGTTATTCCATCCCTTTCATGGTCTTTGAAGCTGTATGTATATTAATATCATAACTCTCATTTTACTCTTACATTTTCTTGCATTTTTATGTAAAATCAGGTAACATAATTCACTGGGATACACTTAGTTGTCTGTATATCAATAAGACTTCATGTCATATTAACTCCAGTTCAAACCTGCTAAAGAGTAGGTTTGAAATCCACTTAACTCAAGGAGAGTTCAAAGACAAAACTTAATTTACTTCCCGAAATCCTGGGCTTAAATAATAAAAATCCTGTAATCCTTTAAAAAAATCTAATCCCAATGTCCTGAAAAAGGGCCAGCCCCTCTTCAATTGTGACTCGGGGGAGGGGGGAGGGGGGAAATATGATAACAAGTTAGATGAATGGAAGTAGGCCCTAGTGAGAAAAAGTCAAAGTCAAGGTCACAGTAAACTTTTTTCGGTATATTATACTTGGTTTTCCCAAGTTTCATAATCCTAGGTGCAAATAGGTACAATAGTTATGACGCAGACATTAAGTGAACAAATTTCTATTATTATACAGATGAATGGTTAAAAACAATGTCACAATGACCTTAGTATGCAGTATGGTATGCAACACATGATGATATCAAGTCTGATAATTCTAGGTGCTATGGACACAAAAAAAAGCTTTTATTATCAAAGACGACAAACTGTAAGTAGGTCAAACTGTAGGTCACATTTTGGCATAACAAAGCAGGAAAGAGGAACAGATGAACAAGGCGATACCTTTACAGCCCTCATTCATATGCAAATGAGGGGTGAGCTTAAGGGGAAATGAGAGCTGTCACCGAATGGCAGCCAGTTATACCCCCGCTCATTGAACCCTGAATCAATATGGCAATGCTAAGTTAAGTATGTGTGGACATAATACAAGCGTGGATACAGTACAAGTGTGGACACAATTCAAGCATTGGCATAGTTGCAGTGATAAATAAAGTTCCATCAAACAGGAAGTAGATGAGTTATGGACTTGAAAAGGGGAGACACAATAAAACTAATCATACTTAATCTTCAGACCAAACATCAAATCATTACTAAATACGCAAGTCGAGATATCCTTGACGAAAAATTTCAATATACAGCTTTAATGGGAAAAAAATCAAAGTTATCGTCAAACAGGAAGTAGATGAGTTAGGGACTTGAAAATGGGGACACAGTACAACTCATCATTCTAAAGCTTCCCACCAAATATCAAATCATTACTACATACACAAGCTGAGAAATCCTAGAGGAAAATTTCAATATATAACTATAATGGGAAAAAATCAAAGTTATTGTCAAACAGGAAGTAGATGAGTTACTGACTCCAAAAGGGGAGACACGATACAACTCATTATACTTAAGCTTCAGACCAAATATCAAATCATTACTACATACGCAAGCTGAGAAATCCTTGATGAAAAATTTCAATATAAGGCTATAATGGGAAAAATCAAAGTTATTGCCAAACAGGAAGTAGATGAGTTACGAACTTGAAATGGGGAGACATGATACAACTCATCATACTAAAACTTCAGTCCAAATATCAAATCATTACTACGTACACAAGCTGAAAAATCCTTGACGAAAAATTTCAATATATAGCTATAATGGGAAAAAATCAAAGTTACCGTCAAACAGGAAGTAAATGAGTTACGGACTTGAAATGGGGAGACACAATACAACTCATCATACTAAAGCTTCAGACCAAATATCAAATCATTACTACAAACACAAGCTGAGAAATCTTTGACGAAAGATGTTCCGGACGAACGGACGGACAGACAGACAGACACACAGACAAGGGTAAAACAGTAAACCCCCCTCTCCTACGAAGCGGGGGTATAATAACTAGATAGAATCATGCTTGATTTTCAAATTCAATATCTTTCATCTGTTCTGACACTGATAAATTGGTATGTGTTCTAAGGGAAATAACTCTATTTTAAATATCAACCGATTGATTAGAAGGCAGTCTGAGAAATGATACATGTGTTCTTCAAAATATGGCAATATATGGTCAGTAATGTGGCTTGATTGGACTTGATCTACTGCCTGATGTAGAATTATTTAAACTGTTTATGTAGAGGCACTACAACAATGCTTTTTCATGATTTGTTGATTTTAATTGCAAAAATTTGCATGTTATACATTTTTTCAATATATACTTTCTGACTGTAGAAGTTCAAATGAATTCATAGAGGTACCTAGGCACATGTTGGTTTCTGTGTGTATTGCAATTTTTGTACATTTTCTTTATAATGATCCTAGCCCAGCGGTCAAAGCACCGTGACTACAAATTTGTATAATCTTTATACATTTGTAATAATTGTTTTCTTTGGCTCTTAATGGGTATTTTGATTTGAAAAAGCAAAGGAAAAGGACCACAAACATGAGAAAAATGAAATCAGTTAATGATGTTTTCTTCAGGGTAACATTTGTCAAGATAAAAATATATTTACTAAGGCTATTAAAAAAAAATTTGTTTCTCAAGCCGCGTCTGCAAAAAAGTGCCGCATCAAAAATTTTTTTTTCTTTTTTCACCATTTTTTTTTTTAAACTATAACTCTAAGCTCAAAATCTTACCAAAACCTTAAGTGTTTGTTTCAATATCTTAGTAATTAAACTCAAATGTATTAAAAATGTATCATAACAGTGACAACTTAATTAGATTTCAGTGACATCCAAGAAACAATAAAAAAAAAATTATAAATAAAAAGTGCCCGCCCACATCTAATCTAAAATAAAAAGGCTTGAGAAACAAACAATATATTTTGAATGGCCTTATGAAACCAAGATGAATAATAACATATTTTACACACTGTATTTAACAATCTCTTAAAGTTTGGCTGCTCTCCAATGAACACAGAAGTGGCATCCACAAACTTTTGTAATGATCAACATAGACAAGACATAAACTTGAAAAACAGAAGACATTATTTTTTCATATATTTACCTGGCACTGTTTGAAGTAGTGTTGGAAGATATAACATTCCTTACAGCTGATGAAGTTGCACTCCTTGACAGTGGGACGTATTCATCAGTTTTCAATTCCACGTTTCTTTGGTTACTACCAACAGAACTGGTCTGAACAGAACCCCCTGGCTGACTGTTTCCAGAGGTACCTATACCAGAAACTACTTCTCTCCAATTGGTCTCTGGTGGTGGAACATTTACAACTGGTACCTTTATACTGTATGGACCTGCAGGACCACCTAAAGGTCGATTAACTCCCTTTTCTTGTTCTTGCTGTGAAAGACACCAATTTATCGATATACAGGTATGACTTTGACATCATAAGATATTTTATAATAATTTGTTTTACAATACAATATAAAAAATATATATCAAAACTTTCTTCCTCTAATGATATGTCAACTTTAAACTGGTTGTGACCTGTTAGATAAATTTTCATATTCAATGTATGTTGAATAAAGCAGTTGAATAAAGCACCATGCTACTTCCTGCCAAATTATTCGGAATACAATTCTCGGTATTTATCTTTTATCATTAGAGAAAAAGATTACACCACTTTATCTGATTATTACCATATTTCATACTCTCGATAGTTAAATTCAAAAATTTTTAAATGCTTAGCAAGCCTTGCAATTAAAATCTTAAAATCTAACTATCTCTAGTGGATAAAATATGGTAATGAACGGGATCTTGTGGTGTCATCTATATATTCATTTGCCTATACTAGTGCTAGTGTTTATAAGGTCTGCTATTTGTTGGAAAGAAGATGAAAGCAGTATTTTTTGTGTACATGTAATGTAATCCTCATATAAAAGTATTTGTGTGTACATGTAATATAATCATATTAATGTATTTGCAAGATGTTTCACCAAGTACTTATTTTCTTTGGCAAATCTCATGTTTAGAGAATGGAGGAAATCTTTGCATATCAGGCCACATCATTTACCCCTTCACTGACAGGTGTCATGTGTGGAGCAGATAAACATGTTTACCCTTTATGAACACCTGATGATACCTTCACTTTTTGTAGGGGTTCACACTGCCAGTGCTCTAGATTTGTGGCATTCTTGTTCATTTTTGTTGTTGTTGTTTTGTTGTCTCAATTTGCATTAAATATGAGATGCCATGTTTTTTTATAATTTTTTCCTTTTTTATCTCTTGGTTTCTGGATTTGTTTGCAGATGTATCAAATTCTATTTAAATATCATTACATTTCTTCAAATCATCTGATTCGCATCAGTTTAACCTATATCTACTATCTCCTAAACCTTGTACACAACAAAAGGTTATGTCCAACCAATGTTTTTCAACTGCAACTACAAAAATGTTTTAGTCATGTTACAATATTACTATTTTTAATTGTAAAAAGACATTCATATTTAAGAGTAGACCAAGAGATTATTACCGAACGACAACACGGATGATTTTGCTAACCACATGAACTAAGCAGAAACAGCTATCTAGAAGCCAAATACCACTATATAATATAAGAATCATAATGGGCAAATCATGACTGTCAATAGCAAAAATCCACTAAAAAGAAGAAGAGAATCATCCCTGTGACAAACACAGGGTACGACTTGATATGAGACTTCTAATTGGCAGTGTTAATGGGTGCCACATTTTGAGCATACGTACTTTTCTGGAACACCTGATGATACCTCAAGTTTTTTTAGGGAGGTTTTTACTGCTAGTACTTAAGTATTGTGGTTTCCCTGCATATCTGCTTTTGTTATTTTTGTCTGGTATGCCCCTTTTTTACGTCATGTTTGGAATTTTGATTCTAGATTTTTCCCTTGTCTGCCTTTTTGTTTCTGTATTTGTTTACCAATGTAACAATTGGTGATGTCGTGCTCAAAAAATACATTTATTTCATATCATCAGAAAAGGTGGCACTGATTTGTCAAAATTTTCCCTTAAAATAATAAGGGAAACAAATTTTTCAACTGTATCAGGTGAGATAGGTCATTTCTTCACTCTGGATAATAAAATTTTCACATATCGAAATGCTTGCCAAGCCCCTCCAGTGCAGAAATATCATATCTAACTTGATTCAGATGCAAAATGCACATATACTAGAGCTTTTGCCGAATGGCAACCAATTATGCCCCCGCTCATTGAACCCTGAATCAATATGGCAAGTGTATATTTAATTGTGTGTTGACACAATACAGGTGTTGACACAGTACAAGTATGGACACAATGATATGCCTTCTCTTTTTCCAAAATATATAAAAGGGAAGTTCTGAGCCCAAAAATCAATTCTATGGGTGCTAGGCAATCTTCTTGTAAAGTTTCATCCATTTTGAGGCACTTTGAATTTTCCCGCCTTTTTCCAGTTTCCATAGCAACAGCAGCCATTTTGAAAATTCTGAGACCCAAAATCATTTCTATGGGTGCTAGACATTCTTTTTGTAAAGTTTCATCAAATTTGAGACACTTTGAATTTTCCCACCTTTTTTCAGTTTCCATGGCAACCGTGGCCATTTTGAATATTCCAAAAGGTATGTGTGTGCACATCTACTTATTGTAAGTTAGATTCCTTTGAAGTAGTTGGAATTTGTTTGCAAACTTTCTCAAAAACATGAATAGTTGTGTTTTGCATTCGTACGGACGGACGGATGGACAAGGGTAAAACAATATGCCCCCGACTTTTCAACGTGGGGGCATAATAAAAAACTGATATGTGTTCCATAGAAAACTTGTGTCGCCTACACTACAGAAGAGCCATATTTGGCCTAGGAAACCTCTAAAATCTGCAAAATCAAAATTCTAAGTATTATGTTCATGGCTAGATTAGGAGAAAACATATCCTGCTAATTTCTTCAGAATTGTTGGAGAAGGCATTGATAAGTTGTATAACTTGTGCCTAATCCGTTTGTCTTTGACAATAAAATAAGTTTAAATCAAATAAATCAATCTTTAGAATATGAATACAGATTTGGGGACTTGCAGATTAATTAAATGAATTAACAAATGAGCTATGTTGGCTTTAGCAAACCTCTTAAATCTGTAACGTATAATGTGCATAACCAAACCTGATAAACAACATATACTTGAAGTTTGGTTGGAATCTGACAGACAGATGTAAAAGAGTCGAAGATTCACAAACCAAATTAACAAACGAGCAAGTTTGGCCCTGTGAACCTCTTAAAATGTAAAGTATCAGGTGCACAACTACACCAGGTAAACAACATATCCTGAAAGTTTGGTTGGAATTGGACTTGCAGTTTTGAAGGAGTTGCAGATTCAAAACCTGACAACTCACAAATGAGCTCCATGAACCTCTAAAATCTGTGAAATCAAAATGGTAAGGATCAGTAGTTTTGAAGGAGTTGCGGATTCAAAAACCAAGAGATGACGCAGGACGACAAAGACGGATAGTAACCCTATGTGTCGACTCTGCTTACAGAAGACGACTCAAAAATTATAGGCTTAAATATTATTGAACAATGTAGAGCCATGTTAAAAATGAAACAGCTTGAAAAAAGTTGATCTACCTAATAGTTGATTTTGTTGAAAGGTGACTAGTTAGTCTTTTAAATTTTCCTATATTTTTACCTTTCTTATCCTGTTTGTTGAAGTTTATTCAATTAGAAAGATCAAATAATTGAAGTTTATTCAATTAGAAAGATCAATGTGATATCTCTTCATGCTTGTTCTGTATTTTGCTTGTGGATTTTTACTCATTATCCAGGCCTCTACATTGACTTTTATTTGGATTTGTCCAACGGACAAGTAAACTTAAAATTTACCTGTCCAAAATGAATTTTTACTTGTCCAAACAGTGCTGAATTTCACTTTATTTGAATTTTTCACTTGTCCCTTGGGCAAGTATTTCTAAATTTAACTTGTCCGATTCCAATTTTGACAGGTAGGGACAAGTCCGACAAGCCTTAGTGAAGAGACCTGTTATCATATGCTTACTGTAAACCGGGAAATTTTCACTTTTCTAAATCAATTTCATTTCATGCAGTCAAATTACCAACTCTTCCAAATGCATCAAAATATTCATGACAGTTTTATTTTCCCACTTCAGCCATCAACATGAAAATGGCGGGGAAAAAAATACCGCAAAAATTTCTGTGTTAACAGTATTATTACATCATTTAGTGTAGGTAAATGTATTTACACATGTATTGCTAGTGAATTTTTACTTTCTGTGACACCATTTCAGAAATATTGCTCAAAACGTCCCTCATGCAAAGCTCTGTCCTAAGCTAATTTTTGCTTTCCATTTAGATCTTTTTGATTATTTGTTCTCTATAAGTTGTCACATATTTTTGGTTTACGGTCTTCCAAATGTTTTGATTTGATATGCACTGAAGAGACATAAATTGTGCAAATGCCATCTGCAGAAGCTAAAATTTACAGTAACTTTGACATTTTTATGTTGTACAGTTATGCAATTTACTTATGGATGTTAATCATTTAGTCATTGTGTGATATTTTTAGAAGTTGTGAATTTTTCTTGTGAGTTTGTACTTTTTATTTGTAGAGTTTGCAGAGAGACTTTGAGAGACCTAGAGACTTTGCAGAGTTGTTATAGAAACTTGTGCAGTGAATTTTGTTTACACCCATTTCATCTAATATGACTATTTTTAAAATTCTACCACTTACCAATAATCTTTCTCCAAGTTTTAGGTGCACTTCTACATCACCAACAATTGTAGTCAAATAAGTCAGATCCGTTTTCCATAGGTCCTGTATGTATTGCATACAACGCTTATAATACTTTAATCGTGTTGACAGTTTAGAGAATCTTTTCTTTGTTAGGTAGCCAGCAATAGTAAGCATTATAGCCTTCCTTGATTGATGGAGCACCTCCATGTCTTGTAAATGTTTAAGGATCTGAGGACCCTGAGTGGCAGTGTTCATCCTCGACACAAGCTGTTCTGTCGATTCAAGTTTTCTCTTAAGTGAAAGTAAATTCTGATATGCTTTGTGTGATATGGATGCTGTGAGGACTAGAAATATCCCTTCCTCGGAAAAATGTGCAGTCTTCTCTTTTTGAGTCAAAAGAATTTCTGGTACTCTCCTGTTTGGAACTCCGTGAAATTCAAAATGATTAATTCTCATTAGGATTTCTGCTTCTAACTGTTGTAAATCATGTCGCATCAAGAATTCATTATCATAGTCCCCTTCGCCAAAACCTAAAGATTCATTTTTGCTTTTATCTTGCGGTTTATTTTTGGGAATTTTCCATGACATTTTTAATGCTGATCTCACCATTTCTAGTTCAGAAACAAGTTTTTGACGAGAAATTTCAAACGGTTCTTGTAATCGTTCTATTTCAGATAACTGGTGAACTCCACTATCACATACAATGCGCTTATCACCGTCTTTTGCATTGTCTATTTTTTCTTTAACACCACTAACCACAACACTTCTGGCAGGTTGACTAGATGAAGACTTGGCATTTTGTTTTCCCATTTCATCTAATTTAATTTGTTCTTGTGCAAACTGCATTTCAGCACGAAGGCGTTTTTTCAAAGTTTTTCGTTTGTTTTTGCTATTTTCATCTATTCTAGAATGCAAATTAACACACTTTATATACTTTTGGTATTTAAAGATATCTAAATCGCTGATTTTGTATTCCATCTGTAACCAATCAGCGAACGTGACAAGTTCTTGTCTAGATACTCTCCTCTCTTCCTCTTGCACTAAATCATTTGCTGTTATAAGCTCTGAACATCTGATCTTATTCATAAGAGATTTTGGTTTAGCTTTTGATTCTTGTACAACATTTTCAGCCTCTGACGAGGATTCTCCTTTAATTCTTTCAACTCTTGTGTCCGTATGACTGATCATGGCACCCCAAGCATTTCCAATTTCTTTAGCATGTTTCATTTTAATATCGGATGGTCTTTTATTGTAAAAATGATAATCATCAAAATGATCAGAATTTTCCTTGAGTCTATCATCACCAGAAGCTCTTTCCTTAGACGATGATCTCTTATCATGAGATGTTGATCTCTCATGCTTCGATGATCTCTCATCCCTGGAAGATGATCTATCATGTCTTGATGATCTCTCATGTCTTGAAGATCTCTCATCCCTAGAAGATGACCTATCATGCCTTGACAATGATCTCCCATCTCTAGACGATGATCTCTCATGTCTAGATGATGACCTCCCATCTCTAGATGATGACCTCTCATGTCTTGATGATGATCTTTTGTCTCTAGATCTCTCAGTCAAGTCCATAGAAGAACTATCTGATGATAAATTGCTTTTGTCTAATTTGATTATCTGAACATCTTCATCAGAAGAATCATCTTCAATTTCCCCGTCTTCTAAGTCGATTTCAATGCAATCAGATTCCCCTTCTACCTTCTCTAAATCAGCTAATGCTTTCTGTAATTCCTCTTTCTGTTGAGCAAGATCATCGAGTTCTTTGGATATGACAACAGCCTTTTCAATTTTTTGTCCTTCATTATTTGCATTTTCTGTACCTGTTCCATTGATTTCTTTCTCTAATTCAATCTTACGTTTGTTCAATTCTTCCATTTCTTCCGTCGTTTTCTTCTTCTTTTCTAATTCAACCAGTTCTTCAGCTATTTTCCTTTGCTTTTCAAGTTCAATCAATTCTTCCGCAAGCTGCTTCTGCCTTTCTAATTCTGCTAATTCCTGTGCTAGTTGCTTCTCCTTTTCTAATTCAAGCATTTCTTCTGTAATTTTCTTTTGTTTCTCTAATTCTAATAGTTCTTTCCTGATCCTTTCATCCTCTATTCTGGCTTGTTCTTCTCTCCTTTTTTTATCTTCTTCTTCCAACAATTTCTTCTGTTCTTCTAATTTTTTGAGTTCCTCCTGTAATTTCTTATCCTCTTCGTTAATTTGATCAACAGTATATTCAGTAAAATTTGACTTGGTCCATTTCTTGTCTACAGATTCAGAAACCGTTGTTACTGTATTTGAACTACTTGTATTTCTAACATCTACACTTGGATCTTTTGAACTACCTGTATCTAACAAGTCTTTACCGTCTGAACTTATTTGTTTTGAATTATTTGACAAATTAATGTTATCAGAATTCGATTCCTTCGAGTTAGCTTGTGCATTTTGAGCAACTGAAACTTGCTTTTTTAAAGCAGTCGATTCATTTTTAAGAGTTAATGTTGTCTCATCTGAACTATACAACTCCTTCTTAGCATTTGGATTTTCAGATCCTTCTGAGGGGGGTGTCTGAACTGGATTTTGAACTTTTGACTCTTCCAATTCAGCATTTATTACAGACTTTTGAGTTTTGGACTTTTCTGTCACATTTTTCACAACTGATAATACTTCTTTCATTTTCCATTCAGAGGGTGGCTGTTTAGTTTCTGTGAACCTCCTTTTTGGTTTGTCTTTTATATCAGTAGATGAACTTAAGTCTATTACAGTGTTAGATTCCTTACTTAAACCTGTAGTTTTTGGTGACAGACTTCTTTGTGATTTTAGAGAATTACCTTCTTTTGAAGAAATGCATTGTTTACTATTTGATAATCGGTCTTTTGATGAGCTGTTTAATTCAGAGGCCTTCCCATCTCTTCCAACATCAGGTGATCTACTTGATCTTCTGTATGGCGATCTTCTTCCTCTCCTAGATCCTGGAGAACTGCTACGCCCTCGTCTATATTCTGGTGAATAACTCTGTCTTCGGTAGTATCTTGATTTACCATAAGAGTCTGACTTTTTGCTGGATGAATCAGATGTTGCAGGGGACCTATCATATGATCGTCTAGATGATCTTCTACCAAAACCTCTTGGAGACCTTTCACGAGAGCCTCTTGGGGACCTTTCATTAGACCTTCTAAGAGATCTATCACGAGAATGCCGGGATGACCTTTCTCTGGAATATCTTGGTGATCTATCACACGAACGCCTTGGTGACCTGTCATTGGAATGTCTTGGTGACCTACCTCGAGAATACCTAGGAGACCTTTCTCGAGAACGTCTTGGAGACCTATCTCTAGAACGTCTTGGAGACCTATCTCTAGAACATCTTGGAGACCTATCTCTAGAACGTCTTGGAGACCTATCTCGAGAACGTCTCGGTGACCTATCTCGAGAACGCCTTGGTGACCTGTCTCTAGATCGTCTTGGTGACCTATCTCGTGAACTTCTTGGAGACCTATCCCGAGAACGTCTTGGAGATCTATCATGGGAGTACCTAGGTGATCTATCCCTAGAACGCCTTGGTGATCTATCACTAGAATATCTTCTTCTCGGGGAACGGCTATATCTTCTATACATTGGTGAATTATATCTGCCTCTTCTTGGTTCAGGAGATCTTTTCCGGCTGCTCCCTCTACTACCAGGAGAATAACTTGATCTACTGCGTTTTGATTCAGATTCTGAATCGTCAAACATGTCATTGCAGTTTTCTTTACTTCCATTTCGTTTCTTCCTACGTTTTGCTTTTGGAGATCTTTCTCTCGATCGAGATTTTCGTTTTTCCGACTTTTCCTTTTCTTCCATTTTATTTTTTCTTACTTTTTCAAGTTCCTCTCTTAAACTTCCTTCTTTTGGCTTCATAGGTGTATCAATACTTTTACTTGTAGATTCCTTGCTGGTTTCCTGTGCAGCTTTTGGATTTATTTTATCAGCAAACCAATCTGCTAAGTGTGACGGTTTCTTTCCTGTAGTTGGTGTAGTTGCCTCTACCGAGGATGTAACAGTAGATGTTGCTATGGTAACTATTGTTTGTGGCTGACCTTGTGACTGACTTTGAGTATCAGTTGGTATTGAACTAGGCGGATAAAGATTTGGCCTGTTCAAGAAAGTTCCCTGTGCAATGATTGGACGAATTTGTGGTGACTGAAGACGAATCTGTGTCAAATTTGGTATACGATTAATGTTTGGTGTTTGATTCCTGATTTCTAATGAAGGCTGGACTATGTTTTGAGTTGACTGGCTGATATTAACAATGTTTGGTTGGCAAGGTGCTGTAGTAGATGACTGATGTACATGTTGGTTTGATGAATGAGGGACAGCTGATGCTAAAATTGTAGATGACGGAACAGTTGGTTGAGATGAGAGACTAGTAATCTGTTGATTACAGAAGTTTGGTGGTTTCTGTGGATCAAAATGAAGCTGTTGTTGTTGTCCATTCTGCTGGTTTGGAACAGGCCGTCTATAATTTGGTGGAGGTCGTGAGAAATTTGGAGGTTGTCCATGAAATGGTGGCATGGTACTTTGGACTGGATAAGGAGGCCTCTGTAAATTTGCAAATCCTTGGTTACCAAAAGGTGCATTTGGTTGGAAATTTTGCTGATGTTGTGGAACATGGTTTCGAGTTTGATACGCTTGATGAGGAGGCTGAACTCCAGTTAAATATGGTGGTGCCGCTGATTTTGTAGAGTAAGTTGTAGTAATATGAACACTTGGTGGTGGCACAGAATAATTTGGTGGCACTGGATAGGGTGGCAAAGTAGAGTTTATTTGTCCTTGAGATGATGGTACAGATTTTTGTTCGATAGATAACTCAGTAGATGACTTTCTTTTGTGTAAAACAGGAATAATTTGGTGGTGTGTGCTCAATTTTGGCTTTTTGCTACACTTTGGTCCTGGTTTTTGATAAACAATATCACTAGCTGATGAAATTGATAAAACATCGTCACTTTTAGCCATATCTTGTGCAATCTGTTTTTCAACAACATCAATGTCGATAAGATCATCCATTATACCAGATTTGCTGCTTTTGACAGATTCTGCATCATCATCTTTATCCCGTTTTAATGTAATCAATTTAATTTTTTTGTGTGACGTTTCTACCCATTGTCTAACCATAGAGTGACGTTCTTCTGGTTGGGAGTCTAAAACTTCTTTTCCAGCCTTCAGTTCACTTAGTCCTACCAATTCAGCTGCTCCAGACTCTGCTTCTTTTTGCTGAAAAAAAAAAAAAACTTAAGTTATTTTTTTTACCACCTTTTCCATTTTTGACACAACATTTATGAGATATCTAAAGGTATATGTTATGACTTTAATATAAGCTAATACAGTCAAACCTTACATAAAGGTCACCTTGATTCAGCAAAACCTGTCTTATCAGGTCAATTCGTGTTTGTCCCTTTGTATTTCTAGCTTTGTGTTTTGAACCTCAATTGAAACCTCTCTTATAAGGTCAGACGATTTTTTGGTCCCAAGGGTGACCTCTCAATACAGGTTTGACTGTACTAATTTTTTTACCAAAGATTTTTTGTTCTGATACCATTCAGTGCAAGACAAAACATATGGAATTTTCAAGACTGTGGTAGATTATTGTTTAACCCCATGTGAATGTTTGTATTTTAGCAGTTGGTTCTGGACAGTATTTACAACCCAAATCCTTTCATTTATAATAACTGCTAATATTATTCAATGCATGTGAATTTCTTGAGTGAATCTGACACACAAAAAAAAACATTATAAATAAACTTGACATCAATAAGAAATTTTTATCCATCATCTCCCTGTACCAAGTTAGCTATATATAGCCAAAGGGAAGATAACTTATTTAGCATCTCAATATTACTCTTTTGACATGGAAATAAAATATATTTTTCCTTTGACCATGTATAGCTAACTTGGTACAAGGACATTATCGACAAATGTTTCTAATTGGATTTATATTCTGAACATTATGGTGTTATAAAAGAATTATGTTCATATAAATCGACACACAACATTGAGTTATTTGCATTTCTAAAGGTATACCGTTACATCCTATATGATCACTGTACCTGAAAAAATTATTGCTGGTCAGGCCATATATTGATGGTGTGCAATAAACAAGATTGAATGAATGAACTTCATCTTTAACAGCAGAAAATATCTACACAACTGTAAGAAAAACTGGTCCATTCATTAAATATGTTACTTAAGAAATAATTCATGGAGGTTATATGGGTATTGGAAATTTAACCATGGGCTAGGCCTTTATATTCAAATTTAACCCAGAGCGTTAGCCAAGCTAATGCCATGGTTAAATGACAATAATCATATACCTGCCATGAATTATTTCAATTCTAATATGACAGAAAATGGAATTTTCAAATCTGAAATGACCTAAGAGAAAGCGAATTTCCCATCTCCATTGCTGTCTTTGTCTGTGACGTCACAATAAACAATCTGACGTTTTCAAACAGATGCAAGTTGAAAATTCAAATGGAAAGCAAAACTAAACACATTTAGGTATCTGAATGGCATGATTTATAGTTAATAACTGTTCTTAACCTTTATTTCCTTCATAAACTAAGATGAACAAAATTAAAAACATTTTTGTTTTTCATCCCGTTTACTCATATTCCGATACCATTGTGCATGTGTGAAATATTTGGTTATCGAGTATTATACTGGTTGGCGATTAGCAAGAGCCATGTTAGAATAGTTATTACCCATCACTGTGAAAATCATAATGTGGCATTAGATAAACTTCAGGTTATTCAGAAAATTCATGAAACATTATATGGGCACCTAACAGAAAATATTTAGTGGAATCTAACCTAAAGGAGCTGATGGTATCAATCCTACATGTATATTTAATGGATCAGACTTACTCCCACCTTTTTCGACAAACATTTCTTTAAAAATTTTACATGGGATGGTAATAAAAAAATGAAAACTTTTTGACTCTCTGTTGTAAAATTATGATATTGCATGTTTTAAAACAGCAAAAATTACTTTTTGTTTTGGGTCGTTTAAACCTGGAGATGGGATGTTGTCCCCTTGACATTTACCCCATTTCCTTTCTTTTTCATTTTTACAATGGATTATGAAATGCCAGGATCCTTCAATGTTTATCAAGAAAATTTTTTTATAAAATAACGTGGTAAACTTTAAAAAGTTCTCTTATTAATGAGAGTACTAAGTAAGGAGAAAATATTAAAATAACTGTTTACTACAAGCAAAAAGAGATAATATTTATAACAACTGAACTACATGTAGGAGAAGTAAAGAGTCGGAATATGTAGACAGCTACATAGATATTAGTGTGGATTTCCTGGATCATTGGTGTATTTCATTTGCAATTCATCATAAATATACCTAGATTCCGCTAGTCACAACTATAAGGACTCCTCCAAAACTCCTGCCTTGTGTCTGTTTATCAAACAATCAAAGATAATCAAATTCTATTGTATACCAATTTGTGATTGGAGTATCAAGGTAAACCCCTTCAGGCTATACAATTAGTACATTAATGAATTCTACAGCACTTTAATTAATTGAATAACAGAAAAAAAAAGGTTTTTTTTCTTTTGGTGTTACTAGAGAAATATTGGTATATTCATTGATGAATTGTAAATAAAATGAGGTTAATGATCCAGGAAATCCCCCATGATATAGACTTATAGGTTGTATATTTTTACTATTGCTGATATTAGATTAGCAAAATTGAAGGAGCAATATTAGGCAAAGTTGAAAATAGTTCACATTATTCAAAACCTGTTGGTGTGATTAATAAGTGTACTAAATAGGTTTTTTAACACATGTGATGCCTCACATTATATTCCACTTTGCAACAAAGGATGTACAGCAACTAAGATGGTTTAAGATTGTTAGCAGGTAACATATGTTAAGGACAGGAATTAAGTGTTGACTATATTCAAATCACAATCAAAAATGTGTTTTTGCCCACTTTTTGCTGGTGCATATCCAATATCTAACTGAGGTCTGTGTAGCCTAAAATTTAGCTCGTTGGGGTAGCATTACACAAAAAATAAATGTGAGGTTTAATATAAAATTGTTCAAAATATGTTCGTAATTTTATACTATAATTGTGTTATTTGTATAATAAGAAGTTATGAGACCTAAACAAAACAAGAAGTTGTACCAGTTGGTGCCAAAGATACCCCCATTTGTTAGCAGGTAGGACATGTCTGGCAGGATTTACAATACAGGTCCCTTGATATAAATCATACAGTATCTGCATACTTAGTTACAAATCAAACTTTATTTGAGAAACTGAGAAAAATATGACAAAAAAAACTAAATTATGAAACTTAGTCCACAATTCGTCAAACAGGAAGTAAATATTCTGCAGGTTTAACAATATGAATTTCCTTACAACTGCTCATATAAAGACTGCATAACAGTTCTGAAATCAATACTTTTGGAAAAGCTGAGAAAAATGTGACAAAAATTCATATTTCACTAAATTTTGTAAATAAGGCTGCATTTCGTCAAACAGGAAGTACATGTCTGACATGACTGATAATGGTTTCTTACAGGTTGCAAGCCAATTTTAAAATCAACCCAGTAGTAAAGGCTGAGAAAAATGTGAAAAACTCATGTTTCACAAAATTTTGTAGCAAAGTTCTAGGACCATATTTCATCAAACAGGAAGTACATGTCTGACACTACTGAAAACAGGATATTTTAAGATATTACTGTAATATATATCTAACTGAACAAAAATCTTAGGACCAAAAATCAATGTTACAAAAAGAATAAAAGAAATGAAAGATAACAAAGAAAACACACACACACACAATTATTCATGTGATACATAGTGCCATTATGGTATTTATCATAAAAATACAATTAAGTTGTTAACAGCAGAATGAGAGACTTATTTTTTGGCTATATCTAATAATACAGATTGCAATCATTTACCTTCAAGCTATCATTAATCTAAAAATAAAAGTGAAAAAAAAGAGGATTCAATTATACAAATTTTGAAACTTTTCACTTTTATACGTTTTCATGTAATAAAGGTAAAATTTGAGTATCCTGCAATTTTCAACTTATTTTTGATGCTTTGGTTGGTATTTTTCACTGTTGCATGATTCAAGCATACATTTAGACAAATCTTTTCAATATTTTCCTTATAATAGAATTACTTTAGAGTTTCTAAGGAGCTATGAACCTTATTAGGCCTAACTTGGCCTTAGATTTGTAATGAACAACTTGCATAACTTATTTGAAGAAATCCATTCACAAATTAATGGTTACAAACTTCAAGTTTTCCAGGGGCATAACTCTTTGAACTTTTACATCTACACCAAAAATCAAACTTTGCTCGAGTTATATGTGTACAATCTATTTTATGAGTTTGGTAACTGTTTTCAATGTTCATCAGTCTTTGGTTCGGAAATCTTAAAATTTATAAAATTTCAAGGTTTCAAAGGGCTTATATCAATAATCACTTGGACCTCTGAACTCAAACTAAAGCCTGGTCTGAATTTTGTAGTAACTTATATAAAACTTGAACAATGCGTATAATATTATTTACAAGTTATTGTTGTATAAATTCCAAAATATAAAAAATTTCAAATTTTCAAAAGGCATAACTCCAGAACCATTTTAACCTCTGAACCCAAAATCAAAAATTTATACAGTGGAACCTGTCTACTCCGACACCTAAGTATGCCGATATCCTGTAAAAACCGACATGAATTTTTGGTCCCCAAAACAGCTTTTTAAGTTTTGTTAACCCAGGTATTCCGACATCCTGTGTAAAACAACACAATTTTGTGGTCCTATACTGTGTCAGATTAAATAGGTTCCACTGGACAAGTTTGAAGACAGATCTTAATTTCATTTACAAGTTATCAGCTGGAAACATTCAGGGGACAGGCAGACATATGAACAGATGGACATGTCAGATGGTATAAAAATGATAATTTTCTTTAACATTTCAAATGAAAATTCTGCATTTTTCCACTTGATTTTCTTTGTTAATCTTACTTCCTGTTTTCTTTCATCTTATTGGTAAGCAACCGTATAAGTACCATTTCTAGTAAAGTATATTTTCCCCTATTTTTAAAGTGAATAAATGATGTAGCTGAGCTTGATAAGATAATATTATAACATTTGGACTATGTTTGTTCAAAATGTGTCTCTGTCTGTTCAAACGTTAACAATGGCGATGATGGTCTTATGTGATATCTGTTCTGTCACTAGTAGTGCCTGTATCTTCTATTTTGTAAGAGACCATAAGAAGTTTATTTAAAAGCTTTGGTTTGTACATTTTTACATGGTTTCAGAAATCGTGCCTCATCAACATTTACCTTGTATCAAGTGGTTATACAAGTACTAAGAAAAAATGTCTGAATTTCAATACATCAAGTAATAATTATTTACCCTTTTCAATACAACCCGAGGCTGAAATGTTGGATGATTAATAGCATCAGTCCAATGGTTAAGTCCAACTTCCTCAAGGGACATAACTCTGTTCTTGACTAATTCTTCCAGACTACTTTTCCAATCTGATGATCCTAAACTTTCAGTTTCTCCCGTTATATCTGAAATACTGTCAGCTGAATTTTTCTTTGCTCCCTTCTTTCTCCTTCGTCTTTTAACATAACCCATCATCTGTTTGTTCCTTTTGGATTTCTTAGCTCGACCACGTGGCGAAGAACAACTTGATGGAGGGGTCATTTTCCCTGATGTTGTGTCGATACTTTCTTGGTCGGCATCAACTGCATCCATGTTTACCTGCTAAAATAAGCAAAACGCATTTCAAGCAGTTATATTCCAATCGTTATTATTGCGCAAGATATGTATACGGGAAGCAATTATCACACTACATAGATGAACAACATTCATGCAAAATGAATGCAATGATACCACTAAATCAAAAGCTTGAACTAAATGTGGCTAAATAAGGGAAAATAACTGACTTGTTTCAAAAAATTACACAAATATTATTACCGTATTTCTTTTAAATAAAACACTTAGTAGCTTATCTTACACAAAATTTTTTCCTATAGCAAAATAAATAGATTTTAAAAATTTTTACATGCATATTTATTTGAGGCAAATAAAATACAATACCGGTGAGTGTGTTTAATTTTGTTTTACCCGATGGTATCAAATGATTTATAGAACATATAAATTATTTCATCGCCTATAATCAGTATATAATGCATGCTTATTTCAACCAAAATAAAAAATAAATAATATTCATGCATATCTTTTTTTTCTAATCTGAATATTGAACTTTAAATTAAATTATAGTTTCAAGAAAGATGGGCTTAGCTAAAACACCTAAACGTAGATATTTTAGCGTGGGTGCTAATTTAAGCTTCTTTCCCAGTTATTTACCATTGGTAAAGGAAAATCCACAAAATTTCCTCAACACAAATAGTTTGGTTTTGAAGTGTATATATGTAAACATAATTCACCCCTTTCAAAATTTCTGTCAAACAAAATCACTCAATATACCATCCTGCAAAAATTTCCCCAATACAATATTCCTGGGGCATGATTACTAAAAACAGTTTCTGAAATGTGCATTTGAATTTTTTTTAACCAAATTAGTCAACAAATATATTTTTTTCATTCTGCTCCCAGGATTCAGTGAAAAAAACAATGTCAAAACACAAATGATTTATGTCAAAACACAAATGATTAAAACAATAATTCTGTCCATCACCAACTATTCAAAATTCACTTCAAAGGCACAAATGAAGGACTTCTTCAAAACAAATCAGTGATTATAAAAAAAATGATCTAAATTCACACTGAATTACCAGTAGGCAGTTCACATTTTTGTACAAAAAACTCATAGTAAGTATGAACATGAATGTCAGTACCTTTTTGTCCAAGTTTCCAGCCATGTTTTTTAGTTATGAATCTATTCCATTGGCATATCCAGAATTAGTGGTCTATTTTCAAGAAACAAAATTTTTAAGTTGGACAGAGAATTGAGGCAAAGAAAAAAGATCCTAACCTACTGGAACTCCCAATTTTTTTCTATGGCTGGATCCACCTAATTTTTGTGACACTTGAGGAGCTTTACAGCTTCCAAACCAGCTGAGTAAAATAGGAACATGTCTTGCTATAAGTTTATCTGTACATTTTATTTGTTAGAGTTGATGATTACATTAATAGCAAGCTAATGGCACACACTAAAGACTACAGCATTTTTGTTATGCATGTATGCAGAACTACCAATATTAGGCATTTTTTGTATTAACTCCCTTGTCAATTACAGTGGCACTTTTGTTTTTCCCCATATCCGAAATGAATTATGTATTTGTTCTTGTCTCAATAGATATGAAATATTGCAGTAGACATTAAACAATAATTAATCATTCTAATGCACTATGTTTGTAACACTAATTTTGATTGGATTTTGAGGGGGTAAAATCCACGATTTACCATCAAAACCAATAGCAACGTAATGGCGCAGACGTACACCAAACTTCCTGTCATTTCAAAACGGACTTTCAATGTTTTTTTTCAGATTTGCATTAGAATAGAGATAACCAAACTGTACTTTAGGATCTTCAGGGGTAAATCTAAGATTTTACTGTCGCAAACATCTGTTTTCCAGCTCCGCTAACGCATCGCCGGAAAACTCAGTTTGCGACAGTAAAATCTACGATTTACCCCCTCAGATCCTAAAATACAGTATGGTTATCTCTTAAATCTATCTTGTATTATATATAAGTATCCTCAGCAGTATACGCAGTTGTATTTGTTTTAAAACTGAAAATTGGAATAAAAAATGAATTTCAAATTAACTGAAATAGCTATTATTTATTTTCTGAACCACAAAAAAAATGTTATCTGAATCAACAAAAAAAAATTCAAAATAATTGATAGGAGATTTAATCACAGAGAGAAATAAGACACATTCATACACTTCATGTAAAAAAGTTCAGGCAATCAACCCCATAAAATATTCAAGGACATGCATTTTTAGATTTCAAGAGCATACATGTCAACAAACCTTCAGCATTTTCTAAGACCTTCTTAAAATGTTTAGTCATGCAAAGCAATTAAAAATACAATGAAAATGACAAAAATGAAAAACTAAGATAAATGTTAGAGTACATCTATGTTATGTTCTACTACTGCATATTTCTAGGCTATTATTCTATATGTTTTGAGTTTAAGAAGAAAAGATACCAGACAGTGTAATGTGAGTGTTGTCTACAACAGTCAACCAAACAAAGCCTTACTGCCAAAAAAATTTTTCACTTTTTTAATTTAGCCCACATTTTTTGAATCACCATGGTTTTCTTTTTTTATTTGAAAATACTTTTTCCTTAATTTTCATTTTTCTAAGAATTGAAAGTACCTAGCTCCTCATGTTCTCGACATAGAATTTTTGACTATCATTAACTAGAGGCTCAGAAACTGAGCCTGAGTCTGCTTGCAGCAGGGAATGAAATTGATGTTTATCCTATAGGATCATGTGTTAAAATATGTTCTGTGCTGGTGGTCTTGTTTTTTCATAAGATCAAAACAAATCAATCAAAGCAACCTTAGCTTGGATGAATTTGCTTTAATAGTTTCAGCGCATATGACGTAAAAGATGTTTTCTTATAGGGGTCCCATTTTAAACGATGTTCTGTGCTTGGAGCCTTTTCTTTTGTCGGATCCTAATAAAATGAGCGTTCTTTGTAAAGGACCTTTCATCATTTCAGTACAGTTTAGTTAAATTTGCTTCAATAGTTTCAGAGCAGATGTTGAAAATAATGTTTTTCCCATAGGGTCCAATGTTATAACTAAGATCCAAGCTGGCGGTCATGTTTTCTATCGAATTGGAACGAAATCTGCAATCTTTGTGAAGGACCTCCAATACATTATTCCTGTAATGTTTGGTTGAATTTACTTCAGTGGTTTCAAAGGAGAAGATGAAAATGTGAATTTCACATAGGGCCAATGTTAAACTATGTTCTGTGCTTGCAGCCATGTTTTTTGTCGAATCGGAATAAAATGAGCATTCATTGTAAGGAACCTTCCATACATCATTTCAGTTCAGTTTATTTATATTTGCTTCAATACTTTCAGAGCAGAGGTTGAAAATGATATTTCTCCCTAGGGTCCTAGGTTAAAACTATGATCCGTGCTGGCGGCCATGTTTTTTTTTTATTCTGAACAAAATGTGCAAGCTTTGTGAAGGACCTTCCATACATAATTCCTGTAAAGTTTGGTTGAATTTGCTTCAGCTGTTTCAGAGGAGAAGATGAAAACGTGAATTTCCCATAGGGCCAATGTTAAACTATGTTCCGTGCTGGCGGCCATGTTTTTGTCGAATCACAACGAAATGTGAAATCTTTGTAAAGGACCTTCCATACATCATTTCAGTACCGTTTAGTTAAATTTGCTTCAAAAGTTTCAGAGCAGATGTTGAAAATGATGTTTTTCCCATAGGGTTCAACGCTAAAACTTAGATCCGCACTGGCGGCCATGTTTTTTATCTAATCGGTACGAAATGTGCAATCTTTGTGAAGGACCTTCCAAACATCATTCCTGTAAAGTTTGGTTGAATTTGCTTCAGCGGTTTCAGAGGAGAAGATGAAAATGTGAATTTCCCATAGGGCCAATGTTAAACTATGTTCCGTGCTGGCAGCCATGTTTTTTGTCAAATCGGAACGAAATTTGCAATCTTTGTAAAGGACCTTCCCTACATCATTTCAGTACAGTTTAGTTAAATTTGCTTCAATAGTTTCAGAGCAGATGTTGAAAATGATGTTTTTCCCATAGGGTCCAATGTTAAAACTAAGATCTGCGCTGGCGGCCATGTTTTTTATAGAATCGGAAAAAGATGTGCAATCTTTGTGAAGGACCTTCCATATATCATTCCTGTAAAGTTTGGTTGAAATTACTTCAGCAGTTTAAGAGGAGAAGATGAAAATGTGAAAAGTTAATGCCAGATGCCGGACGACGGACGACAGACGTAAAGCGATAGCAATAGCTCACACTGACCCTTTGGGTCAGGTGAGCTACAAATTAGAAAGGATAAACATGATAAAGTGTAAAACATTTTATTTATATATTTTTCTACTTTCCTACTGTTCTGACATACATGAGAGATAAAAAAAATTGTTAATCTCTTTATGCCCAAGCTTCTCCCAGATAATTCATTTGTGAGCCTATCTCTTCTTTTGTCTATACAATACAGTGCATTCAATGGTAGATCATTTCTAAAGTTTTAATCAAGAACTTTAGTGAAAATCATTTTTATTATAAACCTGTAGTAGATTATGTGCCTTTATATGGATGTATGGTATCTTTTCTTCAAGATTTCAACATTGTCTTAATCACTTCTTGTTATTGACTACAGATATATATTCCAAAATTATGTGTATTACCCTAGAAAATTAAGAGAATGGCTTGATAATCTAAGTTTTTTTTCGTGTTTTTTTAAATGTACTCAGAAGGTACATGTATATGTATCAGGAGAAATGCTTATGATCAAATAAAGCAATCTATTGCAGGATATATTGAAAGGAGCCATAACCATAGCAAAGCACTAGCTATTTACTCAACTAGTAGATTTTCATCTGGTGTGCCATATAAATGGGGCAGCTATCTTATTTTATTCTGTCCATCTTTAACAGTCTGTGCCAAAATCTTTTTGACTCACTAGCCCTGAGGGGCCAGTTAGGTCCTGAGTACTACTAGTCCAAACGCAGTTTTACTAGCGCTAATAGAAGATTCTTAGTTCAAAAAGAAAAATTTTTAACTAGCCCTCCAAGCTAGTGACTTGAAATTTTTGCTAGTCCCAAGCTCAGGTCTAGTGGTTAAAGACCAAACCAACTAATCATTTCCACTGTTTATTTTTTCATGAAACTTAACATAATCATTCTTCAAGGTATTTGGGACAATTTTCAAGAATAAAAAATATAGGTCACCGAATTTGTTTTGTTGCTATAGCGCCATGAAAAGTAGCGAAATTCGGACGATGGAGAAATGATAAGGTCAACTTCAAAACCTAGATATTTCGGTAATAATAGTTGAAATTGCAAGCAGATTTCTGTATTATACTCCGGAAAGTCTATAGATTTCAATTCTATTAAGGAACAAATTTTTAAATGAAAGATTGATGATTATTTCAACGCTTAATTACTTTCCCGCACAAAATATTAGACATTTTTGTTATCTTTTCTATTAAATTGTGAAAATTCTGCTGTTGATTTTTTCCTCATATTGTCAGAGCATGTATAGTTGTTTGTATTAATTAGAATAAGACAATAAAAACAGTAGGTCACCGAACTCATAAGAAAAATATAATGGAATATAACGACAAAAATGGACTTTTTCGGCCACACGTCGCTTGATTTTTTTCTTTCAATGAAGATGACGTCACAGTAATAGACGTATCGATAATGAACACCGAAGCAATAATCTAATAAAGGGCTACGCCGAGCGCAGCATGATATGACCGCAGCATGTCGACCACTGAAATTTCAACAAAAGTAGTTTAAAGTGAATGTGGACACACTAAAGAGCTTGACACAATAATTAGATGGACACAAAAAGAAGATAGACACAGTTATTAGCTAGAAACAAAATAGGGAAAAAACCCTTTTGATTACTTACTGATAAAAAACCGTAAGAGCTATGCAAAATATGTACTATCAACTAAAACTTTACATCCATAGAAATTCAAAGAAAAAAATCCATCGAAATCTGATGAAAAATAAAGATATGACACATTTAGAAAAATTGCAATTTCGGCCCTTTTGACCCCTTGTAGCTCCGAAACAGTAAGAGCTACAAAAAATCCGTTGACATAATACTGAAAGCTTAGATCAAGAGGAATCCAAAGAAAAAAATCCCATCGAAATCCGATGAAAAATAAAGATTCGACATATTAAGGAAAATTGCATTTTTGGCCCCTTTGACCCCTTATAGCTCGGAAACGGTA
>MJUU01001659.1:0-43052 GCA_002080025.1 Modiolus philippinarum
ACCCTATGGAAAATCATTCAAAGATTTCCTCCTCTGAAAGTGATTGGCAAATTGGAACCATACTTGGTCACAATGGTCCTTGGATGGTTCCCTTTGAAAAATGATTAAAAAGATTTTTAAACATCTTCTCCTCTGAGGCCGCAAAGCCAATTTATACCTAAACTTAGAGACAATGATCCTTACATGGTCCCTTCTAGAAAGGTGACCGTAGGTCTGCACCCAATCCAAATAGCTGCCAGTGGGGAATATAGTTTAATTTTGGATCATATAACATCAATGTCTATTAACAAACTTGAAAATGAAACCATTAAACATTTGGATTATTTTGACTATCTATGTCAGCCATGGCCCAGGTGAGCGATACAGGCTCTTGAGAGCCTCTTGTTCAGCTATCTATTATAGTTTCTGAGTTTATCCCCTAACAAGATCAAAGGTCAAGGTCAAAGGTCACCGATGACCTTCAACCTGGTACTCAAATTGAAGGTCTTTTCATACTGATCACTTTAAACATATGTTTACTATATTATCTGTAGGCGTTTAAAAGTTATCCACAAAAAACGATTAACCGAAACGCGTCAAGGGCTATAACTCAAAAACGGTTGTTCGCAGAGTTTCGCACCTTGGAATGAAATGGAGATAATAGTAAGAGGAGTATTTTTCCAATATAATGTTTTCAGAAATTTTGTATCGTTTCCGAGATATTGCGATAACAAAATTTCGAATGGCCGCCATTTTGAAAATGGCGGTCGGAAAAAAATTTGACCTCGGATTTGTGATCAGGACTATAAAAGCTACCTGGAAACCAAATTTGGTTGAAATCCGATATTTTTGAGAAATTTGCATATTTAAGGGTTAAAAACGCGTAACCGGGGTCGCGACCCCCAAAAAAAATTTTTGCATGACAAATCATCCTGAGGATGAATGTAGCATTTCCCCCATTCACAATTTTGATATCGGTTACGGTTTTTGAGCTCATCCCCTAACAAAGGTTTTCGGTGTTGGGCAGAGAACTCCGTTACTAAAAATAGCTCGATATGCTTGGGTAGGTTTTACGATCCTCAGCTATTCTCGATTCATCACCTAAAGTATCATTATAATATGTCGCATAGTTTTTGACCATGGATGGCGGAAGAAAAAGAAAAAAAATAATAATAAAAGGTCAATTGTTCAGAAAACAATTGCAAGGTCTTTCACCAGTTTTCACCATGATGGTTCCATAAAAGTTACTTCCGGTTAGTAATTGCATTCATGTCCTTTTCACATCATCACAAAATTTGTCAGGTATTGTTGCTAAGCACTTTTTTGACAAATAACTGAAAAAAAACTAAAATTGGCTATGACCTTGACCTCTGACCTTGATGACCTTTGAACTTGTGCTCAAATTGAAGGTCTCTTTGTACTGATTAATTTGATATGTTACTTGACAATACTATCTGTAACGGTTTAAAAGTTATATGTAAAAAATCATTTTCCGAAACGCGTCAAGGGCAATAACTCTTTAGTTAGTCATCTGAGAGTTACGGTCCAAATGAAACAAATGTAGCCCTTGATATGTTGAACATTTTTGCTTATATACCTTTTTAGCTATCTATTATGGATTCTGAGTTCATCCCCTAACAAGGTCAAAGGTCAAGGTCAAAGGTCACCGATGACCTTCAACCTGGTACTCAAATTGAAGCTCTTTTCACACTGATCACTTTAAGTATAGATGTTTACTATATTATCTGTAAGCGTTTAAAAGTTATTCGAATAAAACCGATTATCTGAAACGCGTCAAGGGCTATAACTCAAAAACGGTTGATCACAGAGTTTGGCGCCTTTGAATAAAATGGAGATCTCAATGAGAGGAGTATTTTTGCAATATAATGTTTTCAGAAATTTTTTACCGTTTTCGAGATATCGTGATAACAAAATTTCAAATGGCGGCCGAAAAAAAATTGTTGACCCCAGATTTGTAATCAGCACCATAAGAGCTACCTGGAAACCAAATTTGGTAGAAATCCGATAACTTTTGGGAAATTTGCATATTTAGGGGTCAAAAAGTCGCGACCAAAAAAATTTTTTTGCGTGATAAATCATCCTTAGGATAAATGCAACATTTTCCCCACTCCAGATTTTTGATATCAGTTACGATTTCTGAGCTTATTCCCTAACAAGGTAAACCGTATTTGGGGAGATAAATCCGTTACTATAAATAGTTCGATATGGTTGCGTAAGTTTTCGCATCCTCAGCTAGTATCGATCCATTACCTAAAGTATCGAAATGATATGTCGCCTAGTTTTTGAGCATGGCTAGCGGAAGAAAAAGAAAAAAATAAATAATTAAAAGGTCCATTGTTCAGAGAACAATTGCAAGGTCTTTCACCAGTTTTCACCATGATTTCAGGAAAGTCACTACCGGTTTATAATTGCATTTATTTCATTTTCTCCCCTACATTTGATCACCTTTTTACTGTTGTAAAGATTTTACGGAAAAAAACCCTAAAAATTAGCTATGACCTTGACCTCTGACCTTGATGACCTTTGACATTTTGCTCAAATTGAAGGTCTCTTCCTATTGATTAATTTGATATGTTACTTGACTATATTATCTATAACGGTTTAAAAGTTAGATGAAAATAATCCTTTTCCGATACGCGTCAAGAGCAATAACTCTTAAGAGAGTCACCGGAGAGTTTCGGTCCAAATGAAACAAATAGAGCCCTTGACATGTTGAACATTTTTGCTGTATAGTTTTTCAGGTATCTATTAGAGTTTCTGAGTTTATCCCCTAACAAGGTCAAAGGTCAAGGTCAAAGGTCACCGATGACCTTCAACCTGGTACTCAAATTGAAGGTCTTTTCATACTGATCACTTTAAACATATATGTTTACTATATTATCTTTAAACGTTTAAAAGTTATTCGCGAAAAACCGATTTACCGAAACGCGTCAAGGGCTATTACTCAAAAACGGTTGTTCGCAGAGTTTCGCACCTATTGAATAAAATGGAGATAATAATGAGAGGAGTATTTTTCCAATAAAATGTTTTCAGAAATTTTTTATCGTTTCCGAGATATCGCGATAACAAAATTTCGAATGGCCGCTATTTTGAAAATGGCGGACGAAAAAATTTTTTAATCAGGACTTTAAAAGCTACCTGGAAACAAAATTTGGTTGAAATCCGATAATTTTGAAAATTTTGCATATTTAGGGGTCAAAAACGCGTAACCGGGGTCGCGACCCCAAAAACATTTTTTACATGACAAATCATCCTGAGGATGAATGTAACATTTTCTCCCATTCAAAATTTTGATATCGGTTACGGTTTTTGAGCTTATCCCTAACAAAGGTTTTCGGTATTGGGCAGATAATTCCGTTACTAAAAATAGCTGGATATGCTTGCGTAAGTTTTACGATCCTCAGCTATTGTCGATTCATCATCCGAAGTATCAAAATGATATGTCGCGTCGTTTTTGGGCATGGCCGGCGGAAGAAAAAGAAAAAAAATAATAATTAAAAGGTCAATTGTTCAGAGAATAATTGCAAGGTCTTTCACCAGTTTTCACCATGATTTCATGAAAGTCACTACTGGTTGGTAATTGCATTTATTTCCTTTTCTCCCATACATTTGATCACATATTTTTACTGTTGTAAAGATTTTACTGAAAAAAAAACCCCTAAAAATTGGCTATGACCTTGACCTCTAACCATGATGTCCTTTGACCTTGTGCTAAAATTGAAGGTCTCTTCCTAATGATTAATTTGATATCTTACTTGACTATACTATCTATAACGGTTTAAAAGTTATATGTAAAAAACATTTTCCGAAACACGTCAAGGGCAATAACTCTTTAGAGAGTCACCGGAGAGTTTCGGTCCAAATGAAACAAATATAGCCCTTGACATTTTGAACATTTTTGCTGGTATAGTTTTTCAGGTATCTATTATAGTTTCTGAGTTTATCCTCTAACAAGGTCAAAGGTCAAGGTCAAAGGTCACCGATGACCTTCAACCTGGTACTCAAATTGAAGGTCTTTTCATACTGATCACTTTAAACATATATGTTTACTATATTATCTTTAAGCGTTTAAAAGTTATTCGCGAAAAACCGATTTACCGAAACGCGTCAAGGGCTATAACTCAAAAACGGTTGTTCGCAGAGTTTCGCAGCTATTGAATAAAATGGAGATAATAATGAGAGGAGTATTTTTCCAATAAAATGTTTTCAGAAATTTTTTATCGTTTCCGAGATATCGCGATAAGAAAATTTCGAATCGCCGCTATTTTGAAAATGGCGGACGAAAAATTTTTTTGACCTCGGATTTGTAATCAGGACTATAAAAGCTACCTGGAAACCAAATTTGGTTGAAATCCGATAACTTTGAAAATTTTGCATATTTAGGGGTCAAAAACGCGTAACCGGGATCGCGACTCCAAAAAAATTTTTTGCATGACAAATCATCCTGAGGATGAATGTAACATTTTCTCCCATTCAAAATTTTGATATCGGTTACGGTTTTTGAGCTGATCCCCTAACAAAGGTTTTCGGTATTGGGCAGATAACTCCGTTACTAAAAATAGCTGGATATGCTTGCGTAAGTTTTACGATCCTCAGCTATTGTCGATTCATCAGCCGAAGTATCAAAATGATATGTCGCGTAGTTTTTGGGCATTGCAGGCGGAAGAAAAAGAAAAAAAATAATAATTAAAAGGTCAATTGTTCAGAGAACAATTGCAAGGTCTTTCACCAGTTTTCACCATGATTTCATGAAAGTCACTACTGGTTGGTAATTGCATTCATTTCCTTTTCTCCCATACATTTGATCACATATTTTTACTGTTGTAAAGATTTTACTGAAAAAAACCCTAAAAATTGGCTATGACCTTGACCTCTAACCATGATGTCCTTTGACCTTGTGCTAAAATTGAAGGTCTCTTCCTAATGATTAATTTGATATGTTACTTGACTATATTATCTATAACGGTTTAAAAGTTATATGTAAAAAACATTTTCCGAAACGCGTCAAGGGCAATAACTCTTTAGAGAGTCACCGGAGAGTTTCGGTCCAAATGAAACAAATATAGCCCTTGACATGTTGAACATTTTTGCTGGTATAGTTTTTCAGGTATCTATTATAGTTTCTGAGTTTATCCCCTAACAAGGTCAAAGGTCAAGGTCAAAGATCACCGATGACCTTCAACCTGGTACTCAAATAAAAGTTTTCTTTGCACTGATCACTTTTAATATATATGTTTACTATATTATATGTAAGCGTTTAAAAGTTATTCGCGAAAAACCAGTTAACCGAAACGCATCAAGGGCTATAACTCAAAAACGGTTATTCGCAGAGTTTCGCACCTTCGGAATAAAATGGAGATATCAATGAGAGGAGTATTTTTGCTATATAATGTTTTGAGAAATTTTATATCGTTTCCGAGATATCGCGATAACAAAATTTCAAATGGCCGACGAAAAAAAAAATTGACCTCGGATTTGTAATCAGGACTATAAAAGCTACCTGGAAGCCAAATTTTGTTGAAATCCGATAACTTTGAGAAATTTGCATAATTAGGGGTCAAAAACGCGTAACCGGGGTCGCGACCAAAAACATTTTTTTGCGTGAGAAATCATCCTGAGGATGAATGTAACATTTTCCCCCATTCAGAAATTTGATATCGGTTACGGTTTCTGAGCTTATCCCCTAACAAAGGTTTTCGGTGTTGGGCAGATAACTCCGTTACTAAAAATAGCTGAATATGCTTGCGTAAGTTTTACGATCCTCAGCTATAGTCGATTCATCGCCCGAAGTATCAAAATGATATGTCGCGTAGTTTTTGAGCATGGCCGGCGGAAGAAAAGGAAAAAAAATATTAAAAAGTCAATTGTTCAGAGAACAATTGCAAGGTCTTTCACCAGTTTTCATCATGATTACATTTTTTTTTTATTTTATTGTCGATTGTAGTCAAAAATATGATGTAAACAAGAGTTCTGAACTTTTTCAACTACATTTAATCACCTATCTCTTACCTTTTTCGATGATTTTACTAAAAAAATCCCAAAAATTGGCTATGACCTTGACCTCTGACAATGATGACATATGTCCTTGTGCTCAAAATGAAGGTCTCTTCTTACTGATTAATTTGATATGTTACTTGACTATACTATCTGTAACGGTTTAAAATTTATATGTGAAAAACCATCTTCCGAAACGCGTCAAGAGCAATAACTCTTTAGGGAGTCATCAGAGAGTTTCGGTCCAAACTGAACAAATATAGCCCTTGATATGTTGAACATTTTTGCTTATATACTTTTTAGCTATCTATTATGAATTCTGAGTTTATCCCCTAACAAGGTCAAAGGTCAAAGGTCACCGATGACCTTCAACCTGGTAGTCAAATTGAAGCTCTTTTCACACTGATCACTTTAAGTATATATATTTACTATATTATCTGTAAGCGTTTCAAAGTTTTTCGCATAAAACTAATTTACCGAAACGCGTCAAGGGCTATAACTCAAAAACAGTTGATCACAGGGTTTCGCGCCTGTTGAATAAAATGGAGATCTCAATGAAAGAAGTATTTTTGCAATAAAATGGTTTCAGAAATTTTGTATCGTTTCGGAGATATCGCGATATCAAAATTTCAAATGGCGGCCATTTTGGAAATGGCGGACGAAATTTTTTTTTGACCCCAGATTTGTAATCAGAACCATAAGAGCTACCTGGAAACCAAATTTGGAAGAAATCGGATAACTTTGAGAAATTTGCATATTTAGGGGTCAAAAACAAAAACGCGAAACCCGGGTCGCGACCCAAAAAATTTTTTTTCGTGATAAATCATCCTAAGGATGAATGCAACATTTTCCCCACTCCAGATTTTTGATATCGGTTACAGTTTCTAAGCTTATCCCCTAACAAGGTAAACCGTATTCGGGGAGATAACTCCGATACTATTAATAGCTCGATAAGGTTGCGTAAGTTTTCGCATCTTCAGCTAGTATCGATCCATCACCTACAGTATCGAAATAATATGTCGCGTAGTTTTTGAGCATGGCTGGCGGAAGAAAAAGAAAAGTGATAATAATAATAATAATCGGATGAATTACAATAAGGTCTTTCACATGTGGTGAAAGACCTTAATAATCCGAAGAATTACAATAAGGTCTTTCACATGTGGTGAAAGACCTTAATAATAATAATAATAATAATAATCAGAAGAATTACTATAAGGTCTTTCCGACTGGAGTCGGGAAAGACCTTAATAATCAAACGAAATACAATAAGGTCTTTCCACTGTAGTGGGAAAGACCTTTATAATTATCAGAAGAAGGCCTTTCCGACTGGAGTCGGGAAAGACCTTAATAAAAGGACAATTGTTCAGAGAATAATTGCAAGTTCTTTCCCCGTCAACGTAATGTTCTGTTACGTCTTATGTTTGAAATCTTCTTGATGAGATGCACATTGTGTCCTATATATTCAAATTTCTATTTCTAAAAGATTAAATGACTGTTTTTACAATAAAGAGACAAAAAAAGGATATGACCTTGACCCGTGACCTTGGTGACCTTTGACCTTGGACTCAAATTGTAGGGGTCTTCTTACTGATTCATTTGATAGGTTACATGACCATACTATCTGTAAAGGATTAAAAGTTATATGCAAAACACCGCTTTCTGAAATGCGTCAAGGGCAATAACTCTTTTGGGAGTCATCGGAGAGCTTCGGTCCAAATGAATCAAATGTAGCCCTTGACATGGTGAACATTTTTGCTGATATAATTTTTCAGCTATCTATTACGGTTATTGAGTTTATATTCTAACAAGGTCAAAGGTCAAGGTCAAAGGTCACCGATGACCTTCAACATGGTACTCAAATTGAAGGTCTTTTCATGCTGATCACTTTAAACATATATGCTTACTATATTATCTGTAAGCGTTTAAAACTCATTCGCAAAAAACTGTTTTGCCGAAACGCGTCAAGGGCTATTACTCAAAAACGGTTCGTCGTAGAGTTTTTGTTCAATTGAATCAAATGTATATCTCAATGAGAGGAACATTTTTGCCATATAATGTTTTAATAAATTTTTTATCGTTTCCGAGTTATCACGAAAACAAAATTTCAAATAGCCGCCATTTTGAAAATGGCGGACGAAAAAAAAATTCGACCCCTTCTTGAGATCAGGGCGATAAAAGCTACCTGGAAACCAAATTTCATTAAATCCGACAACTTTGAGAAATTTGCATATCTAGGGGTCAAAAACGCATAACCGGGGTCGCGAACCAAAAATTTTTTTTTGCATGAGAAATCATCCCGAGGATGAGTCCAACGTTTCCCCAACTCAGTTTTTTTTTATATCGGTTACGGTTTATGAGCTTACCTGCTAACAAGATAAACCGTATTTGGGGAGATAACTATGTTACTAAAAATAGAATCGGGTTTCAGGGTGATCTGAGTCGAGCTACGCCAGTGCTTTTTAAGTGTACCAAGTTTGGTTATGATTGGTCTAAGCAGTTCGACAACATTGATGGCAGAAGAAAAAAAAAATAATAATAATTAAAAGGACAATTGTTCAGAGAACAATTGCAAGGTTTTTCCCAGTCAATGTTATGTTTTATGTTATGTTTTGTTACGTCACATGTTTAAAATCATCTTGATGAGACACACATTGTCTCCAATATATTAGAGTAACGGTAGCCATTTCTAATCGTTTTAAAGATTTTACGATAAAAAAAAACAAAAATTTAGCTATGACCTTGACCGATGACCTTGATGACCTTTGACCTTGGGAAAAAATTGAAGGTCTCCTCTTACTGATTAATTTCATATGTTACATGACCATACTATCTGAAAAGATTTAAAAGTTGTACGCAAAAAACGTATTTCCCAAACGCGTCAAGGGCAATAACTCTTCAGGGAGTCATCGGAGAGCTTCGGTCCAGATGAGACAAATGTAGCCCTTGACATGATGAACATTTTTGCTATTTACTTTTTCAGCCATCTATTACGGTTTCCGAGTTCATCTGATAACAAGGTCAAAGGTCACCAATGACCTTCAACCTGGTACTCGAATTGAAGGTCTTTTCATGCTGATCACTTTAAACATATATGTTTACTACATTATCTGTAAGCGTTTAAAAGTTATTCGCAAAAAATCGATTTACCGAAACACGTGAAGGGCTATAACTCAAAAACAGTTCGTAGCAGAGTTTTTGTTCGATTGAATCAAGTGTAGATCTTAATGAGAGGAACATTTTTGCAATATAATGTTTTCAGAAATTTTTTATCGTTTCCGAGATATCGCGGTAACAAAATTTCAAATGGCGGACGAAAATTGTTTTTGACCCCAGATTTGTAATCAGGGTCATTACAGCAACCTAGATACCAATTTTCATTAAATTCTGATAACTTTGAGAAATCGACAAATTAGGGGTCAAAAACGCGTAACCGGGTTCGCGACCCCAAAAATTTTTTTTGCATGACAAATCATCCTGAGGATGAATGAAACATTGTCCCCCATTCAGAATTTTGATATCGGTTACGGTTTCTGAGTTTACCGCAGTCGGGGAGAGAACTCTGTTACTAAAATAGATTTCGTCTTTTCCCTCAATTCGAAAGAGAATTTCCAACTTCCAGTTTGTACGCGAAGTTTCGTAATGATACGTCAAAAGGTTTTCCGTACAGAGACCTTACGGAAGAAAAAGAAAAATAATAATAATTAAGAAGTCAATTGTTCAGAGAACAATTGCAAGGTCTTTCACCAATTTTCAACATGATTAAATGTTTGAGTTTGATTGTGTTGTCTATTTCAGTTCAAAATGTGGTGTAAACAATAGTTCTGATCTTTATTAGTCATTTGCTCAACGGTTGCTAAGGACTATTTTGAAAAATTAGCTTCTTGCTGAGGACAGAAAAGTCACTTCCGGTTGGCAATGTCATTTATATCGTATTTACAACATTACAAAACTTTTTGCATATGGTTGCTAAGGACTTTTATAGCAAATAACGTTGTTGCTAAGGATCTTGACCTTTGACCTTGACCCCATTTTGTCGGCCATATTGAGCTGAACATTTTACCTTCCTATAGTTTCTTTGTATCTTTAATAGTTTTTGAGATATAGGCAAAAAACTCTAAAATCGGACCCTGAAAAATGGTTTTTGGGCCATAGGTCCAGGATGAATGGTCCAATTATTTTGGACCCCAGTTTAAATGTAGACCTCAATGAGACAAACATTTTCTCAAATACATTTGATCATCCATCTCTTACAGTTTACGAATTAAAGCGATAACAAGGCAAAAGGTCATCGGTGACCTTGATCGGTGGCCTATGACCTTGACATTTTTAGATGGCTATATATAACTTATTAACAATGGTGAAGGTTTCATGTCTTTAGGACTTATTGTTTGGTAGTATTAAGCATTAAAGGTAACTCAAAATCTTTCAAAGGGCAATAACTCATAAAAAAAGTCGTTGAATCTCTTCGGACCAAATGTAACAAAGTTGCGTCTCGTGACAATGAACATTTTTCTCATTACATGTTTTCAGCCATCTATTACGGTTTAAGATTTAAAGCGATAACAAGGCCTAAGGTCATCGGTGACCTTGACTGTTGACTTTGACCTTGACATTTTTAGATGGCCATATATCACTTATTAACAATGGTGAAGGTTTCAGGTCTTTACGAGTTATCGTTTGGTAGTATTAAGCATTAACAGAAACTCAAAATCTTTCAAAGGGCAATAGCTCATATATAGACTCGTCGAATCTCTTCGGACCAAATGTAACAAAGTTTCGACTTTTGACAATGAGAATTTTTCTTATTACATGTTTTCAGCCATCTATTATGGTTTAAGAGTTAAAGGGATAACAAGGCCTAAGGTCATCGGTGACCTTGATCGTTGACCTTTGACCTTGACATTTTTAGATGGCCATATATCACTTATTAACAATGGTGAAGGTTTCAGGTTTTTACGACTTATCGTTTTGGAGTATTAAGCATTACGGAAACTCAAAAATTTTCAAAGAGCAATGTAACAAAGTTCCGGCATGCCCTAAAGAACATTTTTCCCATTACACTTCTTCAGCTATCTTTTACGGTTTCCGAGATTATCCGATAACAAGGTTTTTTTGACTGAGGCTGATAACTCCGTTACTATAAATAGAATTTTGTCGTCCCCTTAGATTTAAGATCCCACTTTAGGACACATCTTCCCTACCAAGTATCGAAATGATATGTCGCGTAGTTTGTTGTCAACTGTTTTGGCGGAAACTATAATAATAATAATAATAATAATAATAATTAAAAGGTCAATGGTTCAGAGAACAATTGCAAGGTCTTTCGCCAGTTTTCACTATGCTTACATGGTTGAGTTTGATTTCGATGTCTATATCGGTGAAAAATGTGATTTGAACAAAAATTCTGACCTTTATTAGTCTTTTGCTCAACAGTTGCTAAGGACTTTTTCGAAAAATTACCTTGTTGCTAAGGACATGAAAGTCACTTTCGGTTGGCAATGTAATTTATTTCCTCTTTACAATATTACAAAACTTTTTGCCTATGGTTGCTGAGGACTTCTATGGCAAATAACGTTGTTGCTAAGGACCATGACCTTTGACCGTGACCCCATTTTGTATGCCATATTGAACTGAACATTTTATAGTCTTATAGTCTCTTTGTATCTTTAATAGTTTTTGAGATATAATCAAATAACCCTAAAATCGGACCTCCAAAAATGGTTTTTGGGCCATAGGTCCAAAATGACTGGGCCTATCATTTTGGACCTCAGTATCAAAAGTAGACCTTAATAAAACAAACATTTTCTCCAATACATTTGATCACCTATCTCCTACAGTTTACGAGTTTAAGCGATAACATGGTCTAAGGTCATCAGTGACCTTGACTGGTGACCTTTGACCTTGACATTTTTAGATGGCCATATATGACTTATGAACAATGGTGAAGGTTTCAGGTTTCTACGGCTTATCGTTTGCGAGTATTTAGCATTAACAGAAACACAATATCTTTCAAAGGGTAATAACTCATATAAATTGTCGTCGAATCTCTTCGGACCAAATGTAACAAAGTTGCGTCTCATGATAATGAACATTTTTCCCCATTACATTTTTTCAGCCATCTATTACGGTTTACGAGTTGAACGATAACAAGGCTTAAGGTCTTCGGTGACCTTGACCGATGACCTTTGACCTTGACATTTTTAGATGGCCATATATGACTTATGAACAATGGTGAGGGTTTCAAGTTTCTATGACTTATCGTTTGGGAGTATTTAGCATTAACGGAAACTCAAAAACTTTCAAAGGGCAATAACTCATATAAAGAGTCGTCGAATCTCTTCGGACCAAATGTAACAAAGTTGCGTCTCATGATAATGAACATTTTTCCCATTATATGTTTTCAGCCATCTATTACGGTTTACGAGTTGAAGCGATAAAAAGGCTTAAGGTCATTGGTGACCTTGACCGGTGACCTTTGACCTTGACCTTTTTAGATGGCCATATATGACTTATGAACAATGGTAAGGTTTCAGGTTTCTACGACTTATCGTTTGGGAGTATTTAGCAATAACGGAAACTCAAAATCTTTCAAAGGGCAATAACTCAGATAAAAAGTCGTCGAATCTCTTCGGGCCAAATGTTACAAAGCTTCGTCTCATGGGAATGAACATTTTTCTTGTACATGTTTTCAGCCATCTATTACGGTTTACGAGTTAAAGCGATAACAAGGCCTAAGGTCATCGGTGACCTTGACCGGTGACCTTTGACCTTGACATTTTTAGATGGCCATATATCACTTATTAACAATGGTGAAGGTTTCAGGTGTTTACGACTTACGGTTTGGGAATATTATGCATTAATGGAAACTCAAATTTTTTTTCAAAGGGCAATAACTCCGAAAAACCATACCGCACGGTTTCGGTCCAAATGTAACAAAGTTCCGCCATGACCTAAGGAACATTTTTCCCATTACACTTCTTCAGCTATCTTTTCCGGTTTCCGAGATTATCCGATAACAAGGTTTTTTTGACCGGGGCAGATAACTCCGTTACTATAAATAGAATTTTGTCGTCCCCTTAGATTTAAGATCCCACTTTAGGACCCACCTTCCCTACAAAGTATGGAAATGATATGTCGCGTAGTTTTTTGTCAGCTGTTTTGGCGGAAACTATAATAATAATAATTAAAAAGTCAATTGTTCAGAGAACAATTGCAAGGTCTTTCACCAGTTTTCACCATGATTACATGTTTGAGTTTGATTTTGTTGTCTATTTCAGTTAAAAATGTGGTGTAAACAAAAGTTCTGATCTTTATAAGTCTTTTCCTAAGGACTTTTTCGAAAAATTAGCTTGTTGCTAAGGACATGAAAGTCACTTCCGGTTGGCAATGTCATTTATTTCCTCTTTACAACATTACAAAACTTTTTGCCTATGGTTGCTCAGGACTTTTATGGCAAATAACGTTGTTGCTAAGGACCATGACCTTTGACCTTGACCCCATGTTGTCGGCCATGTTGAGCTGAACATTTTACCATCTTTAAGTTTCTTTGTATCTTTAAAAGTTTTTGAGATATAGGCAAAAAACTCTAAAATCGGACCTCGAAAAATGGTTTTTGGGCCATAGGTCGAAAATGAATGGTCTAATTATTTGGACCAAAGTGTCAAATGTAGACCTTTAGGAGACAAACATTTTCTCAAATACATTTGATCATCTATCTCTTACAGTTTACGAGTTAAAGCGATAACAAGGCAAAAGGTCATCGGTGACCTTGACCGGTGATCTTTGACCTTGACATTTTTAGATGGCCATATATCACTTATTAACAATGGTGAAGGTTTCAGGTCTTTACGACTTATCGTTTGGGAGTATTAAGCATTAACGGAAACTCAAACTCTTTCAAAGGGCAATAACTCATATAAAGAGTCGTCGAATCTCTTCGAACCAAATGTAACAAAGTTGCGTCTCGTGACAATGAACATTTTTCTCATTACATGTTTTCAGCCATCTATTACGGTTTAAGAGTTAAAGTGATAACAAGGCCTAAGCTCATCGGTGACCTTCACCGTTGACCTTTGACCTTGACATTTTTAGATGGCCATATATCATTTATTAACAATGGTGAAGGTTTCAGGTCTTTATGACTTATCGTTTGGGAGTATTAAGCATTAACGGTAACTCAAAAATTTTTCAAATGGCAATAACTCCGAAAAAACCATACCGCACGGTTTCGGTCAAAATGTAAAAAAGTTCCGCCATGACCTAAGGAACATTTTTCCCATTACACTTCTTCAGCTGTCTTTTACGGTTTCCGAGATTATCCGATAACAAGGTTTTTTTGACCGGGGCAGATAACTCCGTTCCTATAAATAGAATTTTGTCGTCCCCTTAGATTTAAGATCCCACTTTAGGACCCACCTTCCCTACAAAGTATGGAAATGATATGTCGCGTAGTTTTTTGTCAGCTGTTTTGGCGGAAACTATAATAATAATAATAATAATAATAATTAAAAGGTCAATTGTTCAGAGAACAATTGCAAGTCTTTCACCAGTTTTCACCATGATCACATGTTTGAGTTTGATTTTGTTGTATATTTCAGTTCAAAATGTGTTGTAAACAAAAGTTCTGGTCTTTCTTAGTCTTTTGCTCAACGGTTGCTAAGGACTTTTTCGAAAAATTAGCTTGTTGCTAAGGACAGGAAAGTCACTTCCGGTTGGCAATGTCATTCATTTCCTCTTTACAACTTTACGAAACTTTTTGCCGATCGTTGCTAAGGACTTTTATGTCAAATAACGTTGTTGCTAAGGACCTTGGCCTTTGACCTTGACCCCATTTTGTTGGCCATATTGAGCTGAACAATTTATCTTCTTATAGTTTCTGTGTATCTTTAATAGTTTTTGAGATATAGGCAAAAATTTCTAAAATCGGACCCCGAAAAATGGTTTTTGGGCCATAGGTCCAAAATGAATGGTCTAATTATTTTGGACCCCAGTGTCAAATGTACACCTCAATGAGACAAACGTTTTCTCAAATACATTTGATCATCTATCTCTTACAGTTTACGAGTTAAAGCGATAACAAGGCAAAAGGTCATCGATGACCTTGACCGGTGACCTTTGACCTTGACATTTTCAGATGGCCATATATTACTTATTAACAATTGTGAAGGTTTCAGGTCTTTACGACTTATTGTTTGGTAGTATTAGGCATTAACGGAAACTCAAAATCTTTCAAAGGGCAATAACTCATATAAAAAGTCGTCGAATCTCTTCGGACCAAATGTAACAAAGTTGCGTCTCGTGACAATGAACATTTTTCTTATTACATGTTTTAAGCCATCTATTACGGTTTAAGAGTTAAAGTGATAACAAGGCCTAAGGTCATCGGTGACCTGGACCGTTTACCTTTGACCTTGACATTTTTAGATGGCCATATATCATTTATTAACAATGGTGAAGGTTTCAGGTCTTTATGACATATCGTTTGGGAGTATTAAGCATTAACGGTAACTCAAAAATTTTTCAAAGGGCAATAACTCCGAAAAAACCATACCGCACGGTTTCGGTCAAAATGTAAAAAAGTTCCGCCATGACCTAAGGAACATTTTTCCCATTACACTTCTTCAGCTATCTTTTACGGTTCCGAGATTATCCGATAACAAGGTTTTTTTGACCGGGGCAGATAACTCCGTTACTATAAATAGAATTTTGTCGTCCCCTTAGATTTAAGATTCCACTTTAGGACACATCTTCCCTACCAAGTATCGAAATGATATGTCGCGTAGTTTTTTGTCAGCTGTTTTGGCGGAAACTATAATAATAATAATAATTAAAAAGTCAATTGTTCAGAGAACAATTGCAAGGTCTTTCACCAGTTTTCACCATGATTACATGTTTGAGTTTGATTTTGTTGTCTATTTCAGTTCAAAATGTGATGTAAACAAAAGTTCTGATCTTTATTAGTCTTTTTCTCAACGGTTGCTAAGGACTTTTTCGAAAAATTTGCTTGTTGCTAAGGAAACGAAAGTCACTTCAGGTTGGCAATGTCATTTATTTCCTCTTTACAACATTACAAAACTTTTTGCATATGGTTGCTAAGGACTTTTATGGCAAATAACGTTGTTGCTAAGGACCTTGACCTTGACCTTGACCCCATTTTGTCGGCCATATTGAGCTGAACATGTTACCTTTAAATAGTTTCTTTGTATCTTTAATAGTTTTTGAGATATAGGCAAAAAACTCTAAAATCGGACCTCGAAAAATGGTTTGTGGGCCATAGGTCTAAAATGAATGGTCCAATTATTTTGGACCCCAGTGTCAAATGTAGACCTCAATGAGACAAACATTTTCTCAAATACATTTGATCATCCATCTATTACGGTTTACGAGTTGAAGCGATAACAAGGCTTAAGGTCACCGGTGACCTTGACCGGTGACCTTTGACCTTGACATTTTTAGATGGCCATATATGACTTATGAACAATGGTGAAGGTTTCAGGTCTTTACGACTTATCGTTTTGGAGTATTAAGCATTTACGGAAACTCTAAATCTTTCAAAGGGCAATAACTCATATAAAGAGTCGTCAAATCTCTTCGGACCAAATGTAACAAAGTTGCGTCTCATGACAATAAACATTTTTCTCATTACATGTTTTCAGCCATCTTTTACGGTTTACGAGTGAAAGCGATAACAAGGCCTAAGGTCATCAGTGACCTTGACTGTTGACCTTTGACCTTGACATTTTTAGATGGCCATATATCACTTATTAACAATGGTGAAGGTTTCAGGTCTCTACGTCTTATTGTTTGGGAGTATAAAGCATTAACGGAAACTCAAAATCTTTGAAAGGGCAATAACTCATATAAAGAGTCGTCGAATCTCTTCGGACGAAATGGAACAAAGTTGCGTCTCATAAAGATGAACATTTTTCTCATTACAATTTATCAGCTATCTGTTACGGTTTCCGAGTTTTTGTGATAACAAGGTCAAAATCACGGTCAAAGGTCACCGAAGGTCTTTTCATGCTGATCACTTTAAACATACATGTTTACTATATTATCTGTAAGCGTTTAAAAGTTTTTCGCAAAAAAACGATTTACGGAAACGCGTCAAGGGCTATAACTCAAAAACGGTTAGTCGTAGAGTTTTCATGTCAATGTATCAAATGAAGATCTCAATGAGAGGAGTATTTTTCCAATATAATGTTTTCAGAAATTTTTTATTGTTTCAGAGATATCGCGATAACAAAATTTCGAATGGCGGCCATTTTGAAAATGGCGGGCGAAAAAAATTTTTTGACCCCAGATTTGTAATCAGGACCATGAGAGCTACCTGGAAACCAAATTTGGTGGAAATCCGATAACTTTGAGAAATTTGCATATAAAGGGGTCAAAAACGCGTAACCGGGGTCGCGACCCAAAAAAATTTTTTTGCGTGATAAATCATCCTGAGGATGAATGCAACATTTTCCACATCTCAGATTTTTGATATCGGTTACGGTTTCTGAGTCTATCCGATAACAAGGTTTTTGGTTCCGGGGGAGATAACTCCGTTACTAAAAATAGATCAGTATGCTTGCGTCGGCTTTGGGGTCCCACACTGATATCGGTTTATCACGCCAAGTATCAAAATTATATGTCGCGTAGTTTTTTCATTTGAATAGCGGCGGAAGAAAAAGAATAAAAAAAATAATAATCCGAAGAATTACAATAAGGTCTTTCACATGTGGTGAAAGACCTTAATAATCAGAAGAATAACAATAAGGTCTTTCACTTGTGGTGAAAGACCTTAATAATAATCAGAAGAATTTTGATTAATATTAATTACTTAAAGGTCTTTGTGGTAAAAGACCTTAATAATCAGAAGAATAACAATAAGGTCTTTCACTTGTGGTGAATGACCTTAATAATAATAATAACTAGATTTGCAATTGCAAGCAATAGCTGATGTCGCCCCTGGCAGCCAATTTGATGCTTCCATCTTGTTCGCAGCGTCAAAATCTACCTAGGAACCAATTTTGACTGAAATCGGACAAAGTTGAAATTTTGACGTATTTTGGCGGCCATCTTTGAAATGGCGGCCATTTTGAAAAATTTATCGGTAACCTACACTTCCCGTTATGGTGATCTAACTTCCTTTTTTTTTTCTTTTTTTTTTTTCTTTTCTTTTTTTTTTTATAATGCTTTATTGGCAAAGACATATATTAAATGGCTCATGTTTATAATCTTGATACAATACTTTTGTTTTTACGGAATATATGTGGAAAATTGTTCAATATGCAAATATTATGGTACATATACAAAAAAGACAAGTCAAATTTGATACATACACACAGGTATCCAAAAGAAACATGTACAACTGCATGTCAAAAGATGCATATACATTTGTACAAATACAAGCATCAACACACAACAATGCATACATATCAGACACCCACTAGAAAGCATATTATTTACACATTATTTAAAAAAAACGGTCGAGACAAGAGGTGCGGACTGGAGAGAAAAGAACTCTACAAATTTCCATCTATATGTCTCTGACATGCATAATTTCAAACAAGATTATTTAAAATACTATATGAACGACAAAAATAGTTGGTACTAGGGTACTGACAAATATTTATTCTTAATCCTTTAATGAAAATTAACCGAAATTTTCTGTTTAAAATGTACAGAGGACACAGGTGCAGAAAAAATAAATATATAACCTCCTGAATCACATCCATTACCAACATACATACCAGTGCAAAATCTTACAAAATTAAATCTTACTACAAACAAACAGAAAAGCTGCACACACATAAAGTCTCTGTCCATCCCTGAGGTGTGCAGCGGTAATATGATATTTATGCACTTTCCATTCACTCATGGACCTTTCATGCAAACCTTGCATACAAAATACACACACACATGCATATATCAACCCTGTGTCACTCTGTAATTCTAAATATTTGCCTTTTCAGGAACTACAGGAGAGTTAACCAGGGGTTCCAGCAGTTATTTGCTTTTTCTATGGGATTATTTTTGTAGAATATATATTTTTCTATTAAAATATTTTCTTTAAAGTAATTTCTCAATGCCAAATTATTAATTTGTTCACCATTTAGTTTTGACCTATATATATAGAATTTTGTGTATAGCATAATTAAATTTCTAACATAAGTCCTGTCTGTTTTTTTGTAAATATCCAAATAGAACAATTTCTAAGTTAATTGGCAGTATTATTTCTGTTTTTTCAAAAAGCCATTTGTTTACATCAGTCCAAACTACTGCGATTTTTTCACAAGACCAAAAATATGTTCAGTTGTTTCTGTTGTTTGCAAGCCTAAGTATATTTGTCTGATGGTTTCAAATTTATTTTTTGAAAAAAGTCATTAGTTCCTAAAATCCTGTGGATAATCCTGTATTGAAACCACTGTAATTTTTAATTTTTTGTGGTTTTACAAGGCAAAAGAAATACTTGTGACCATTTAATATTTTTATCTAATATTTTTGTCCATTTTTCCTCACATTTTAAAGTACAGGAATTTGTATTTAAAACCTCATACATGTCTCTAGAACCTTTCTTAGATTTCATAATAATTTTTATAGTATTAGGTATTATTGGGCCATAAATTTTTGTCATTTCATATGAACAGAGGTTCTGTGATTTCAAGTATGCTTTAACTGATGATAGGACATCTTGATATGTAAGAAAGTTTGTGTTTATATTATAAGTTTTTTGAAACTGTTGAACAGACATGAAATTTCCGGACTCTGTAAGAATATCATTTATTAAACTCACCCCCTTTTTTAACCAATCATTGTATACTACAGACTTACCATCAATTTTAATTCTTTCATTATTCCAAATATTAGTGGCATATAACTCCTGTTTATTGTTTAATGCTGACTTTGAAATCAATTCACAACATGCAACAAAAACTTCTTGCCAAAAAGGATTTTTCAACTTTTTTATAGGACCTAAGTACTGAATACTTGTAGCATCTAGATTTTCAGAAAACATAAGCAGCTAACCGACCTTAGATTTGGAGTCAAAAATCCTTCGAATCCATGTTAATTTTAAACCCATGATATAATTTTTAACAATTAACATTTTTAGTCCCCCCAAATCTTTGTTTCTACACAGACAATCGCGACTTATTTTATCCGATTTATTTTCCCAAATAAAAGCAAATAAACTTTGTATGAACGGAGTAAAAATAGTTACCTTTTGACATGGAAGTGTTAAGAATAAATGATTCAATTTAGAAATTTTCAAGGATTTAATAACAACAATTTTACCAATTGGAGACAATTGATCTAACTTCCTGCCAAGTTTCATTTCCTTACATCAAATCGTTTTCTCAAAATAGTCCGGACAAAAATGTGTGGAAGAACAATAATAATAACTAGATTTGCAATTGCAAGCAATAGCTAATGTCGCCCCGGACAGCCAATTCGATAATTCCATCTTGTTCGCAGTGTCAAAATCTACCTAGAAATAAATTTCGTTGAAATCGGTCAAGTTAAAATTTAGACGTATCTCTGCGGCCATCTTGGAAATGTCGGCCATTTTGAATTTTTTTTTTGTTGCATGCCCATCTCCTTATGGTGATTCAACTTTTTGCAAAATATGAATGAATTCTGTCAAGGCAGGTTTGAGATTTTTATGATTTTCAGTGAAATCGGAAAAATTTTAAATGTTGACTAACTTGGCCGCCATCTTGGAAATGGCAGCCATTTTGAAAAAAATTTTTGGAAGAGGTACAACTTCATAAGGTGATTCAACTTTGTACCAAATATAAATGAATTCTGTTCAGGCATCATTGAGAACCTGCGTGGACAAAAAGAGGTGGAAGAAAGAAACAATAATAATAATGAATAATAGAGAAACGGACAAAGAACAATATGTCGTCCCGACTACGTCAGGGGCGACATAATAATAGAGAAACGGACAAAAAACAATATGTCGTCCCGACTACGTCTGAGGCGACATAACTAGATTTGCAGTTGCAAGCAATAGCTGATGTCGCCCCTGGCAGCAAATTTGATGATTTCATCCTATTCGCAGCCCCAAAATCTACATAGAAATCAATTTTCATTGAAATCGGACAAAGTTGAAATTTTGACGTATTTTGGGCGGCCATTTTGAATTTTTTTTTATGCATAAATTCCTTTCTCTCATCTTTCTGAACATTTATGTACAATATGAACAGATTCTTCATTACAGTTCCTGAGATATTGAATCCTCCATTTCTCAACGTAAAAGGGCGGCCACCTTGGAAATGGCGGTCATTTTGAAAATTTTTGCCGTTACATGCACATATTCTCATGGTGGTCCAACTTTGTGCCAAGTATGACTGAATTCTGTCCAGGCATCATTGAGAAAACAGGTGGACAAAAATCCTTGGAGGAAAGAAAGAATAATGAAAAATAATAATAACAAAGAAACGGACCAAAAACAATATGTCGTCCCGACTACGTCTGGGGCGACATAATAATAATAACAAAGAATAATAATAACTAGATTTGCAATTGCAAGCAATAGCTGATGTCGCCCCTGACAGCCAATTCGATGCCCCCATCTTGTTCGCAGCGTCGAAATCTACCCAGAAATCAATTTTCGTTGAAATCGGACAACGTTGAAAATTTGACGTATTTTGGCGGCCATCTTGGAAATGGCGGCCATTTTGAAATTTTTTTCGGTAAACTACACTTCTCGTTATGGTGATCTAACTTCATGCCAAGTTTCATTTCCTTACATTAAATCGTTTTCTCAAAATAGTCCGGACAAAAATGTGTGGAAGAACAATAATAATAATAATAATAACATAGAATAATAATAAGAAGAAGAAAAAGGAGAAACAGAACAATAACAATATGTTGCCCCGACATTCGTCTGGGGCGACATAATAATAATAATAAAGAAACGGACAAAAACAATATGTCGTCCCGACTACGTCTGGGGCGACATAATAAGAAGAAAAAGAAGAAACCGGAACAATAACAATATGTCTCCCCGACATTCGTCTGGGGCGACATACTAATAATAATAAAGAAACGGACAAAAAACAATATGTCGTCCCGACTACGTCTGGGGCGACATAATAAAAAACGCAACACAAACAATAAGTCTCCCAGCTTCGTTTGGGAGACTAAATAAAGAAACGGGCAAAGAACAATATGTCGTCCCGACTACGTCTGGGGCGACATAATAAGAAGAAAAAGAAGAAACCGGAACAATAACAATATGTCTGCCCGACATTCGTCTGGGGCGACATACTAATAATAATAAAGAAACGGACAAAAAACAATATGTCGTCCCGACTACGTCTGGGGCGACATAATAAGAAACGCAACACAAACAATAAGTCTCCCAGCTTCGTTTGGGAGACTAAATAAAGAAACGGGCAAAGAACAATATGTCGTCCCGACTACGTCTGGGGCGACATAATAATAATAAGAAACGGAACGAAAACAATAAGTCGCCAAACTTCGTTTAGGCGACTTAATTATAAGTACATTTCAGATATTCAGGGTCGGTCCATGTGTAAGATATACTGTCCATGTCACATTGACAGCTTTCCTCTTGTATTTTATTAATTTTATAAAACTATACTTTATTTGTACTTAATTCAATCACCTTAACGTGGAGGTATGCCCAAGGCTAATAAACATTCTTTAACCATTTGTTATTGTATTTGTTAGATCGTTTTAAGCCAAAATATGGCGGGATGCCACTGGCAAAAGTGTACATTGAGATTACTGCCTGTATATTTGTGACTTAATAGGCAGAGAACAAGCATACGTTGTGAAATACGACTCAGAATTACAGAAAAAATACATAAAGGAAGAAGTGATAAAAATGTTAAAAGTTTGTGATCGACAATATATTTGTCCAGTTTGGAGGATTTGTTTTTCAACTGACCATTGGAATTCCAATAGACGCAAACTGTGCACCTCTTTTAGCCGATCAGTTTCTCCACTCTTCAAAAAAAAAAAAAAAACAGACAAAAAATAGCCTAGTCCTTTAATTTCAGCTTCCGTTATATAGGTGATGACTTATCACTAAACAACCCTCGCTTTGGTGATTTTCTTCATCTGATTTATACAAAAGAGCTTGAAATTAAGGATACTACAGATACTTCCACATCGGCTTCCTTCCTTGACCTTCATCTTGAAATTGAGAACAGAGGTATATGAGAAACTAGCCTGTATGACAAACGCGCTGACTTCACTTCTCCAATAGTCAACTTCCCTTTTCTTTATAGCAACATTCCAAAAGCACCAGCATATGGAGTTTACATCTCACAACTCATTCGCTACTCAAGGGCTTGTTGTCGTTACAGCGACTTCCTCTATAGAGCTCAGTTGTTTACAAATAGACTACTTAAGCAAGGGTACGTTACCAAAAACTTAAAGTCATTACTGAAGAAGTTTTACGGTCGACATCACGATCTTGTGGATTGCTGTGGGATATCTGTTTCCCAGATGACAACAGAACTTTCCCTCTACAACTATAAAGTTTGTTTTTCCTCTATCAGATTTGACTTTACTACCGGAGTTGACATGTTCAACACGGTGGGTGGCTTATAAGAAGCAGGGGATGCTTACTCTATCGGTACACCTGATCTCACCTATGGTTTTTATTGGGTCCGTGTTGTTCATCTGTATGTGTGGCTTCATTTTTTTCTTTCTTGTCCCGTACTCAAGTGGTGTCCTTGTTTCTTATGCTAGGTTAACCCTGCCGATCGGATCACCTCGATCAACTCGACCATGCTGTTTTATCCCGATCAACGTCATAAAATTTATTTAACGATCTAGCTCACGACGTCCACTCGAACTTTGCCCGATTGAACATGACTATCACTCGACCATTCTCGATCTCTTTTTGATTCACGTACGACGTATGCTCGACTCTTATTCGACCAACCAGACTATGTCAGATTGAGCCAGATCATAACTCGATTTGTGATTAATTAACTAAGATTGTGAAATTGTAGAGTGTACTCGAGTTCTGTCCTGTTCGTGCATTTGTATATATGGGGACAGTGTTGAATTAAGGAAATAAAATAAATAAATATCTTTATTTATAGAGAGTTACTTATTTGGATTGAACTAATTTTCAATAAAACAGTTCAGCATGATGATTGAGCAGCAAAATTTGTGGCCCATGTGGCTGATGCTGCAAAGAAATGATGATAAATGTGATAGATCTAGAGTAGCAGAGAAGGCGGATCTGACACAGACGGCGCGTAGCTTGGGTTAGACAGTAGTAAATGGTTCAAAGTCATCATTATAGAGAAATGATTGTTCGCTTTAACATACTAGCAGGTCATCCTCCTCATCTTGCGTCAGAATGCGACTGCGTGATTTTCCTATCATTACATATAGTACTAAACTGATACATAAGCATCACATGATATCGATGGTAACTATATTTATCACATATTTATGCGCAATACATAGAAATTTGCATATGCAGTAACTGTAATGTTTGTCTACCCATACAACTGCCCCGGGCAAATAACCGGTTATCATGCCCTGGTGCACACATTTTGATGATGTCATAGTAGTTTGATGTTTATTATATGCCTCAGCACGTATTTACGTTTGACAACGGATTCAAACAAAAACTGGACTATATTGAAAAAAAAACACATGGAAATGCTCATTTATTTCATGAATTTAAGGACAGTGCCAAACATAAAAGATGGAAAACAGATTTGCAACGAAAATAAGTTATCACAGAGCAGGGGGCTACACTCTGAAATTTTCGTTTTCTGATACGTGCAAAATATACCCTTAAAGTGGATTTTGGAGTGTTGTTTTTTTCTCTTTGATGTTGAAAATTAAGATTGCTTTTTTAAAACGTGAAAATTAGCCGATCATTTGATGTAATTTTTTATATCGTCCCTGGTATTATTTCCTTCAGGAATATTTTGTGATATCGAAATTAAAATACTGTGTTCATTGTTTTTAAAGATGCCATTCAATTGTGTTAATTCTTATTAATATTTACGAATTCTACATTAGATATGTAATAAACAGATTATAACATGTCCTTTTCCATATTGGCCCTGGTATCATCCCTCGACCCATATCGGCCCTCGGCTAGCGCCTCAAGGCCGATATGACAGTCTCGGGATGATACCAGGGCCGATATGTACAGTAGTTTCCGTGCAAAGCTTCAAACCGGCTTTCTGTAGGAAAAATCCGGTTTTTAGAAAGTGAAAATAGCAAGCGGCTGCCCATTGGGAACATCATTTTTTATCTTCTAGTACATTTAACAAATAATCAAAACTCATTTTTCTTATGTCATTTAGCTTGTGATAAGAGCACCAGCCTGCTTTATAGAAACACTATTTTTTCTTGAATTCAGTTATTTAGTGAATCTACTTCTGGAGTGTCATAGATCGAGTTCAGTGGAGTTGCTTTGATCGGCAGTGTAAACCTACAATATTCATAAATATTCATTGATTGGGACACTGATCTTGAATGCTCGTGATCGGTCTACTAACTGAATCGGGGCGATCTTACTAACTCTGCCGAAGTCGAGCTGTGTTCCCGAATATTTTTGACAAGTCAAAAAATATTGTGAAGGGGTCGTGTGCATTATATGTCGAGAACAGATGACTAAAAACCGAAGTTACTGTGAATTTATTTTCTGCATATGCGCATTTCGACAACTTACGTCTCTTCAGTGCAGATAAAATCTAAAGGTTTGGAAGACCATTATCTTAAAAATGTTCAAACACTGATAGAGAACAAATAGCCAATATCATCTAAATGTAAAGCTAAAATGAGCGAAAGACAGAGCTTTGCATGAGGGAGATACTCCTTAGTTTCAACAAAATTTACAAAAATTTAGATATTGCAAGGTTTCAAATAGAATCGGCTTTCGGGTCAGCAGCGAAGTACTGACTACTGGGCTGGTGAATAAACTCGGGGACTAACAGTCCACCAGCAGAGGCATCGACCCAGTGGTAACAAATGACCAAATACCGAAGTTACTGTGAATTACAGGTCAGGAATCAATCGGGGTCTGATCGAGGTAGTCGTGAAGAGGTCGAAAAGGGATCGGTCTTGATCGAGTTTCAAAATTTTTGCCGATCATGCCGATTTCTACACGACTTTAATTCATTCGCTTCTCGATTAATGCCGAGGCGCTTCCAGACCAACTCGATAAGCGCTCGATCATTACTCGACTAACTAGATTCATTCTTTTTTTCTATATAAGATCTTCCCGACCATAATCCGATTTTTCCCGACCTGTATCCGACTTCTACTCGACCACTCAAGACCTTTTCTCGATTTTACAAAATATATATTCATCGAAAAGGGAAAGGCTTCCAACTTTGGGCCTTTTTGGACTACTAATTAAGATTACCTCGGGATCTAATGTCCGTGATCGGCTACTAAGGACATCTTTCGTCTGTTCTACGATTCGCAAACAAAGGGTTGTCGTCCAAAATTTGGGAGTTTCGTACGGTTTAAGTTTAAGTGACCAGAAAGGGGGGAACCAACTTTTGGCCTCTATTTGGACCACTTATAGAGATTTCCTCGGGTTTTAATGGCCGTGGTCGGTTACTAAGGACAGCACTCGTCCGTTCTACGGTTCGCTTACATAGCGTTGTCGTCCAAAATTTAGGGGTTTGGTACGGTTGAATTTAAAAATGACTAAAAAGAGGGGGGAGGGGGGCTACCCAATTCTGGCTGCTATTTGGACCACTTAAAGAAATTGCCCCGGGGGCTAATGCCCGTGGACTTTTACTAAGGACATCGTTTGATTGTTCTACGGTGCGCAAACATAGAGTTGTCGTCCAAAATTTGGGGGTTTGGTACGGTTGAAGTTTTTAATACCGAAAAAAGAAGGACTACCCACTATCGACCTCTATTTGGACCACTTATAGAGATTGCCCCGGGGTCTAATGGCCGTGGTCGGTTACTATGGACAACCCTTGACCAATCTACGGTTCGCTAACATAAGGTTGTCGTCCAAACTTTGGGGGTTTGGTACGGTTGAATTTAAATGACCAAAATGGGGGAGGGCTACCAACTATGGGCCTCTATTTTGACAACTTATAGAGTTTGCCCCGGGGTCTTACGTCAGTGGTGGGTTACTAAGGACATCGCTCGACCGTTTAACAGTTCGCTAACATAGGGTTGTCGTCCAAAATTTTTGGGTTTGGAACGGTTGAAATTTAAATGACTAGAAAGAAGGGGTACCCACTTTGGGCCTCTATTTGTATCACTTATAGATATTGCCCGTGGACGTTTACTAAGGACATCGTTTGATCGTTCTACGTGCTTAAATATAGGGTTGTTTTAATGACCAAAAAAGAGGAAGGCTAATGGCCGTGGTCGGTTTCTAAGGCCATCCCTGGACCGTTCTACGGTTCGATAACATAGGGTTGTTGTCCAAAATTTGGGGGTTGGGTACGGTTGAAGTTTTAATAACTAGAAAGAGGGGGACGGCTACCCACTTTCGACCTCTATTTGGACCACTTATAGAGATTGCCCCGGGGTCTTATTCCCGTGGACGTTTACTAAGGACATCGTTTGATCGTTCTACGTGCGTAAATATAGGGTTGTCGTCCAATGTTTGGAGGTTTGGTACGGTTGAAGTTTTAATGACCAAAAAAGAGGAAGGCTACCTACGATGGGCCTCTATTTGGACCATTTTTAGAGAATACCCCGGGGTCTAATGGCTGTGGCAGATTACTAAGGACATCCCTCGGCCGTTGTACGGTTCGCTAACATAGGGTTGTCGTCCAAAATTTCGGGGTTTAGCACGATTAAAGTTTTAATGACTAGAAAGGGGGCGGCTACCCACTTTGGACCTCTATTTGGACCAATTTGAGAGATTGCCCCGGGGTCTAATGCCCATTCACGTTTACATAGGATATCGTCTGATCGCTCTTCGTTGCACAAATAAAGGGTTGTCGTCCAAAATTTTGGGGTTTGGTACGGTTGCAGTTTTAAAAACCGAAAAAAGGGGGAGGGCTACCCACTATGGTCCTCTATTTTGACCACTTATAGAGATTGCTCCGGGTTCTAATGGCCATAGTCGGTTACTAAAGACATCCCCGACCGTTCTACGGTTCGATAACATAGGGTTGTCGTCCAAAATTTGGGAGTTTGGTACGGTTCAAGTTGACGAAAATAGGGGAGGGCTACCCATTATGGGCCTCTATTTGGACCACTTATAGAGATTGTCCCGGGATTTAATGGCCGTGGTCGGTTACTAAGGACATCCCTAGACCGTTCTACGGTTCGCTGGCATGAGGTTGTCGTGTTTGGTACGGTTGAAGTTTAAATGACCAAAATAGGGGGAGGGCTACCCACTATTGGGCTCTATTTGGGCCACTAATAAAAATTGCCCCGGGGTCTTATGGCCTTGGTCGGTTACTAAAGGCATCCCTCGACCGTTGTACCGTTCGATAACATAGCCTTGTCGTCCAAAATTTGAGGGTTTGGCACAGTTGAAGTTTAAATGACCAAAGAAGGGGGAAGGCTACCTACTATGGGCCTCTATTTGGACCACTTTTAGAGATTGTCTCGGGGTCTACCGGTGGTGGTCGATTACTGAGGACATCCCTCGGCCGTTCTACCGTTCGCTTAAATAGGGTTATCGTCCAAAACTTCGGGGTTTGGTTCGGGTGAAGTTTTAATGACTACAAAGAGAGGGGGCGGCTAACCTGTTTGGACCTCTATTTAGACCACTTATTGAGATTGCCCTGGGTCTAATGGCCCTGGTCGGTTTCTAAGGACATCCCTCGACCGTTCTACGGTTCGATAACATAGGGTTGTCGTCCAAAATTTGGGGGTTTTGTATCGTTGAAGTTTTAATGACCGAAAAAAGGAGGAGAACTATCAACTATGGGCCTCTATTTGGACCATTTATAGAGATTGCTCCGGGTCTAAAGGCCGTGATCGGTTTCTAAGGACATCCCTCGACCGTTGTACGGTTCGCTAACATAGAGTTGTTGTCCAGAATTTGGGGGTTATAGAGATTAAAACGGGATCTTATAGAGATTGCCCCTGGGTCTAATGACCGTGGTCGGTTTCTAAGGACATCCCTCAAACGTTCTACGGTTCGATAACATAGGGTTGTCGTCCAAAATTTGGGGGTTTGGTACGGTTGAAGTTTAAATGGCCGAAAAAAGGGAGAGGACTACGAACTATGGGCCTCTATTTGGACCACTTATAGAGATTACTCCGGGGTCTAAAGGCCGTGATCGGTTTCTAAGGACATCCCTCGACCGTTGTACGGTTCGCTAACATAGGGTTGTCGTCCAATATTTGGGGGTTTGGTACGGTTGAAGTTTAAATGACCAAAATAGGGGGAGGGCTACCAATATGGACCTCTATTTGGACCACTTATAGAGATTGGCACGGGATCTAATGGCCTTGGTTGGTTACTAAGGACATCCCTAGACCGTTCTACGGTTCGCTACCATGATGTTGTCGTCCAAAATTTCGGGGTTTGGTACGGTTGAAGTTTAAATGACGAAAATGGGAGAGGCCTACCCACTATGGGCCTTTATTTGGACCTCTTATAGAGATTTTCCCGGAGTTTAATGGCCGTGGTCGGTTACTAAGGACATCCCTCGACCGTTCTACGGTTCGCATACATAGGCTTGTCGTCCAAAATTTAGGGATTTGGTATGGTTGAAGTTTAAATAACTAGAAACACGGGAGGGGCTACTCATTTTGGGTCTCTGTTTGGATCACTTATAGAGATTGCCTCAGGGACTACAGCCCGTGGACGTTTACTAAGGACATCGTTTGATCAATCTACGGTGCACAAATAGAGGGTGTTGTCCAAAATTTGGAGGTTTGGTACGGTTGAAATTTTAAAAACCGAAAAAAGGGGGACGGCTACCCACTATGGGCCTCTGCTTGGACCATTTATAGAGATTGCCCCAGTGTCTAATGGCCGTTATCGGTTACTATGGACATCCCTTGACCGTTCTACGGTTCGCTAAAATAGTGTTTTTGTCCAAAATTTTAGGGTTTGGTACGGTTAAAGTTTTAATGACTAGAAAGTGGGGGCGGCTACCCACTTTGGACCTCTATTTGGACCACTTATAGAGATTGCCCCGGGGTCTAATGGCCATTGACGTTTACAACGGATATCGTTTGATCGTTCTACGTTGCGCAAATATAGGGTTGTCCAAAATTTGGGGGTTTGGTACGGTTGAAGTTTTAAAAACCGAAAAAAGGGGGAGGGCTACCCACTATGGGCCTCTATTTTGACCACTTATAGAGATTACCCCTGGGTCTAATGGCTATAGTCGGTTATTAAAGACATCCCCGATCGTTCTACGGTTCGATAACATAGGGTTGTCGTCCACAATTTTGGGGTTTGGTACGGTTCAAGTTTAAATGACGAAAATAGGGGAGGACTACCCAATATGGGCCTCTATTTGGACCACTTATAGAGATTGTCCCGGGATTTAATTACCACAGTCGGTTACTAAGGACATCCCTAGACCGTTCTACGGTTACCTAGCATGAGGTTGTCGTCAGAAATTTCGGGGTTTGGTACGGTTTAAGTTTAAATGACCAAAATAGGGGAGGGCTTCCCACTATTGGGCTCTATTTGGACCATTTATAGAGATTGCCCCGGGGTCTGATTGTCGTGGTCGGTTACTAAAGGCATCCCTCGACCGTTGTACCGTTCAATAACATAGGGTTGTCGTCCAAAATTTGGGGGTTTGGCACGAATGAAGTTTAAATGACCAAAGTAGGAGGAGGGCTCCCTATCATGGACCTCTATTTGGACCACTTATAGACATTGCCCCGGGATTCGATGGCCGTGGTCGTTTACTAAGGACATCCCTCGCCCGTTCTACGGTTCGCTATCATAGGCTTGTCATCCAAAATTTGGGGGTTTGGTATGGTTGGAGTTTAAACAACTACGGGGGGGGGGGGGGGCTACCCATTTTGGGCCTCTATTTGGATCACTTATAGTGATTGCCCAAGGGACTACTGCCCGTGGACGTTTACTTAGGACATCGTTTGATTGTTCTACGGTGCGCAAATATAGGGGTGTCGTCCAAAATTTGGGGTTTGGTACGATTGAGTTTTAAAAACCGAAAAAGGGGACGACTATCCACTATGGGCCTCTATTTGGACCATGTGTAAAGATTCGCCCGGGGTCTAATGGCCGTGGTCGGTTACTATGGGCATCCCTTGACCGTTCTACGACTCGCTAACATAGGGTTGTCGTCCAAAATTTGGGGGTTTCGTACAGTTTAAATTTAAATGACTAGAAACGGGGGACTACCCACTTTTGGCCTTTATTTTGACCACTTATAGGGATTGCCCCGGGGGCTTATTCCCGTGGACGTTTACTAATGACATCGTTTCATCGTTGTACATGCGTAAATATAGGGTTGTCGTTCTAAGTTTGGAGGTTTGGTACGGTTGAAGTTTAATAACCAAAAAAGGGGGAAGGCTACCTACTATGAGCCTCTATTTGGACCACTTTTAGAGATTGTCCCGGGGTCTACCGGCGGTGGTCGATTACTGAGGACATCTCTCGGCCTTTCTACCGTTCGCTAACATAGGTTATCGTCCAGAACTTCGGGGATTGGTACGGTTGAAGTTTTAATGACTAGAAAGAGAGGGGGTGGCTACCCTGTTTGGACCTCTATTTAGATCACTTATTGAGGTTGCCCCTGGGTCTAATGGCCGTGGTCGGTTTCTAAGGACATCCCTCAACCGTTCTACGGTTCGATAACATAGGGTTGTCGTCCAAAATTTGGGGGTTTGGTACGGTTGAAGTTTTAATGACCGAAAAAAGAAGGAGAACTACCAACTATGGGCCTCTAATTGGACCACTTATAGAGATTGCTCCGGGGTCTAAAGTCTGTGGTTGGTTTCTAAGGACATCCCTCGACCGTTGTACGGTTCGCTAACATATGGTTGTCGTCCACAATTTGGGGGTTTGGTACGGTTGAAGTTGAATGACCAAAATAGGGGGAGGGCTACCAATATGGGCCTCTATTTGGACCACTCAGAGAGATTGGCACGGGATCTAATGGCCGTGGTTGGTTACTAAGGACAGCCCTAGACCGTTCTACGGTTCGCTACCATGAGGTTGTCGTCCAAAATTTCGGGGTTTGGTACGGTTGAAGTTAAAATGACCAAAATGGGAGAGGCCTACCTCTATGGGCCTTTATTTGGACCACTTATAGAGATTGTCCCGGAGTTTAATGGCCGTGGTCGGTTTCTAAGGACATCCCTCGACCGTTCTACGGTTCGATAACATAGGGCTGTCGACCAAAATTTGGAGGTTTGGTACGGTTGAAGTTTTAATGACCGAAAAAAGGAGAACTACCAACTATGGGCCTCTATTTGGACCACTTATAGAGATTGCTCCGGGGTCTAAAGGCCGTGATCGGTTTCTAAGGACATCCCTCGACCGTTGTACGGTTCGCTAACATATGGTTGTCATCCAAAATTTGGGGGTTTGGTACGGTTGAAGTTTGAATGACCAAAACAGGGGGAGAGCTACCAATATGGGCCTCTATTTGGACCACTTATAGAGATTGACACGGGATCTAATGGCCTTGGTTGGTTACTAAGGACACCCCTAGACCGTTCTACGGTTCGCTACCATGAGGTTGTCGTCCAAAATTTCGGGGTTTGGTATGGTTGAAGTTTAAATGACCAAAATAGGAGAGGCCTACCCACTATGGGCCTTTATTTGGACCACATATATTGTGCCGGAGTTTAATGGCCGTGGTCGGTTACTAAGGACACCCCTCGACCGTTCTACGGTTCGCATACATAGGCTTGTTGTTCAAAATTTCGGGGTTTTGTATGGTTGAAGTTTAAATACGTAGTAACAGGGGAGGGGGCTAGCCATTCTGGGCCTCTATTTGGATCACTTATAGAGATTGCCTTAGGGACTACTGAACGTGGACGTTTACTAAGGACATCGTTTGATCGTTCTACTGTGCACAAATAGAGGGTGTCGTCCAAAATTTGGAGGTTTGGTACGATTGAAGTTTTAAAAACCGAAAAAAGGGGGACGGCTACCCACTATGGGCCTCTACTTGGACCATTTATAGGGATTGCCCCGGTGTCTAATGGCCGTTATCGGTTACTATGGACATCTCTTGACCGTTCTACGGTTCGCTAAAATAGGGGTTTCGTCCAAAATTTGGGGGTTTGGTACGGTCGAAGTTTAAATGACCAAAATAGGGGTAGGCTACCCACTATGGGCATCTATTTGGACCACTTATAGAGATTGCCTCCTAGGTCTAATGGCGTGGTCGGTTGAAAATTGAATGACCAAAATAGGGTGAGGGCTACCCAATATGGGCCTCTTTTTTTGACCACTTATAGAGATTGGCACGGAATCTTATATCCTTGGTCGGTTACTAAGGACATCCCTAGACCGTTCTACGCTTCGCTACCATAAGGTTGTCGTCCAAAATTTCGGGGTTTGGACCACATATAGAGATTGCCCCGTGGTCGGTTACTATGGACATCTCCTGACCATTCTTCGGTTCGCTAACATAGGGTTGTCGTCCAAACTTTGGTCGTTTGGTACGGTTGAAGTTTAAATGACCAAAATAGGGGAGGGCTACCCACTATGGGCCTCTATTTGGACCACTAACAGAGATTGCCCCGGGGTCTAATGGCAGTGGTCGGTTACTTAGGACATTCCTCGACCGTTCTTAGGTTCGCTAACATAGGGTTGCCGTCCAAAATTTTGGGGTGTAGTACGGTTGATTTTTAAATGACTAGAAAGAAGGGGAGGGCTAGTCACTATGGACCTCCATTTAGACCATTTATAGGGATTGCATTGGGATCTAATGGCCGTGGTCGGTTACTAAGAACATCCCTTGACTGTTCTACGGTTCGATAACATAGGGTTGTTGTCAAAAATTTTGGGTTTTGTTACGGTTGAAGTGTAAATGACCAAAATAGGGGAGGGCTACCCACTATGGGCCTCTATTTGGACCACCCGGGGTCTAATGGCAGTGGTCGGTTACTAAAGACATCCCTCGACCGTTATACGGTTCGCTACCATAGTGTTGTACAAAATTTTGGGGTTTGGTACGGTTGAAGTTTAAATGACTAGAAAGAAGGGGGGTACCCACTTTCGCCCTCTATTTGGACCACTTATAGAGACTGCCCCGCGTACTAATTCCCTTAGACGTTTATTAAGGACATCGTTTGATCGTTTTACGTGCGCAAATGTAGGGTTGTCGTCCCAAAATTTGGAGGTTTGGCACAGTTGAAGTTTTAATGACTAAACAGGGGAGGGCTACCAACTATGGGCCTCTATTTAGACTACTTTTAGATATTGTCCCGGTTTGTTATGGCCGTGGTCGATTACTAAGGACATCCCTCGACCGTTCTACAGTTCGCCAACATAGGGTGTCGTCCAAAATTTCGGGGTTTGGTACGGTTGAAGTTTTGATGACTAGAAAGAGGGGGCGGCTACGCACTATGGACCTCTATTTGGACCACTTATAAAGATTGCCCGGGGTCTAATGCCCATGGACGTTTACTTAGGATATCGTTTGATCGTTCTATGGTGTACAAATATAGGGTTGTCGTCCAGAATTTTGGGGTTTGGTACGGTTGAAGTTTAAATAACTAGAAAGAAGGGGGTACCCACTTTGACCCTCTATTTGGACCACTTATAGAGATTGCCCCGGGGTCTAATTCCCGTGGACGTTCACTAAGGACTTCGTTTGATTGTTCTACGGTTCGCTAACATAGTGTTGTCGTGCAGAATTTGGGGGTTTGGTACGGTTGAAGTTTTATGACCGAAAAAAGATGAGAGCTACCCATTATTGACCTCTATTTAGACCACTTATAGGGATGTGTCGGGCTATAATGGCCGTGGTCGGTTACTAAGGACACCTTGGACCGTTCTGCGGTTCGATAATAGAGTTGTCGTCCAAAATGTTGGGGTTTTGGTACAGTTTTAGTTTAAATGACCGGAGAGTGGGTGGGGCCTACCCAATTTGGGCCTCTATTTGACCTACTTATAGAGATTGCCCCGGGGTCTAATGCCCGTGGACGTTTACTAAGGACATCTGTTGATCGTTCTACGATGCGCAAATATAGGGTTGTCGTCCAAAATTTTGGGTTTAGTACGGTTGAAGTTTAAAAAACCAAAAAAAAGGAGAGGGCTACCCACTTTGGGCCTCTATTTGGACCACTTATAGAGATTGCCCCGGGGTCTAATGGTCGCGTTTGGTTACTAATGACATCCCTCGACAGTTCTACGGTTCGCTTACAGAGGGTTATTGTCCAAAATTTTGGGGGTTTGGTACTGTTGAAGTTTTAATGATTGAAAAAAGTGGGAGGTTACCCCTATTGGCCTCTATTTGGACCACTTATAGAGATTGCCCCGGGGTCTAATGCGTTGAAAGAACCTTCATCTGTGACTCTGGGGGCCAAAAGTTTGGGAATCCAAATAAATTAGACAACGGAGAGCATTGAAAATTGAAATTTATCTCAATCTATCAAAGGATACCTAATTATTGGGGTAAACAAATTAGTTTTTACCAGTCCACAAATTTAAGACAGAAGGTTTTAATCAAAATGTATCACATTATGTCATGCCAATATCGAAATGCTGAAGACTGGGCTGGTGATATCCCCGAGGATTTTCAATGATGTCATGCCAATATCGAAATGCTGAAGACTGGGCTGGTGATATCCGCGAGGATTTTCAGTCCAGCAGCAGTGGTATCGACCAAGTGGTTGTAGGAGTATAACATTTGTATAAAAGATAACAAAATTAATTTAGGGCGTAAGCCAGCTGTTTCTGGAATAACTTTCATCATGATCAGTGACGGTCAAGGCGAAAAGTGTGGGCTCCAAATAAATCAGACTTTGAAGAGCGTTGAAACGAAAAATCCACAAACTCATAACAAATTTATTTAAGGATGTCTATGCAATGAGGGAGATAGAACTAAAAAGTTTTTACTTGACTCGGTTACCGAATCTTAATCTATACAGTCGGCCAAAAGTTAAGCATCACCTAACTATTTACATGTTCATCATTTTTGAAGCTGAATGGAGGTGAGGGGTTTTTGTTCAAAATACTACGAATGAAATTATTTTGATATTTTGATGTCAAACTTTAATCGTGTATCATATTGTTGTCTGTAGGTGAAAAGTTATGAAATTATGCACAACCAAATTTTCTGACAAAATGTGGTATCTTTGACCAGGAAAATAATTCAATTCAATGTATGAATTCTTATTGAAGATCGCTGTTGTTATTGTTGATACAAAGGTAAGACAACAATTAACATTCCTATTTGTGTTTTAGGTGACAGTTGTAGATATTCCAGGTAATGTTTGAATACAGGGGAGATAATCCAATTTTACGACATTTTTAAAGATTGTTTTCCACTAATGTGACGCAATGTGAAAACAAAACAATTTCTTTGCTAAATTTTGCCATTAAATTATTGTTCTGTCAATGTTCAGGTCATTTTTAAGACAGGCATGAATTTAAAAACTTTCGAGCAAAATTTTGGATAATCTTTAAAATTTTGAAATCTGAGTTTTTGTTGTTATTTCAGAACAAGATCCCAATGCCTGTATGATTTCAAAACGGTATAGCTTTATTTGATTCAGAGACTGTAGAAATGTCCAAATAATAATTTCCGGTGTACCAAATTTCTTCTTTGACCCATTTTTTTTCTTGGATTTCGGTAAAATTTGGTAAATTTTTCAAAGATTTTAATTCTCAGAAAAATCGTTTTCCATTATTGCGAGGCATAACAATCCCGATCTGTAAGTATTCGTTAAAAATTGTCATTTTAGTTGGTTTTGAACATTTTTAGGGAACATGGAAACTTTTGGAATGATTTTTTCCAAATTTTACGAAAAACACTTCGTCTTACTTTGATTAAATTTGGACGCGTTCCAAATCCGTTAAAATAATCCATTAAAGCCTCGAAATTAACAATTATGGAATTTTGTACCACATTTACCCCCATAAAAATGATCTGGTAGAAAATTTGAACTCACAATGTTCCATATTGTACTTAGTGTTGAAACTGGAAATCTCATACTGAAGGAATCGTTTTTTCTGTCGTTGCAAAAATCGGATTTTCGATTATGTATTCAAAAGCTTGACAGTACCATTTCATTCTTCATGTTAAGAATTATTATCATGCAAAATTTTATACCTATAGCTTTCAACATGTTTGCTTGGTGAAACTTTAAAAGTAAGTGATGCTTAACTTTTGGCGGACTGTATATTATTACATTCGTTCTTTGTCTAAATGTACTTTTCAGCCCTACCAATGTACGCATTGTCTAGCGATTTTGAATAGTACTACCGCCTAATTATTTGTGAATGTGTTCTACCGCGTTTACTTGAATTTAAAATGGGATACTTATCTTAATTGTGCAGAAATGATAACATGAGTAACACACAATGACTAAGTATCTCGGCATATATTAATTTACTTGAGCTATGACGTCGATTTGCTTTGTATTGTATTTGAAGACAGTTATAGGAACAAACTTGCCATCATTTTCTTTAAAAATCTTCATAGTTCATCATTTTGTGCTAACCTTTTTCCATTTGAAGTTGACCAACGGCAATCAATTGCTTTCCATTTGTAAATATACATTTTTTGTTAAAACTGTCTAAACTGTATCTAATAGACTAGTGGATAAACTCGGAAACCGTAAAAGATGGCTGAAAATATGTAAAGGGAATAATGTTCATCTTCACGAGATGCAACTTTGTTACATTTGGTGCAAAGAGATTCCGCGACTTTTTATGTGAGTCATTGCCATTGGAAAATTTTTGAGTTTCCGTTTATGCTAAATACTCCAAAACACTAAGCTGTAGAGACCTAACTCCTGCACTATTGTTCATGACAAGACTTGACCTTTCAAATGATGTCAAGGTCAAAGGTGAATTGTGACCTTGATCTTTGACCTTGAATTTTGTTGGTGGATAAACTCGGAAACCGTAATAGATAGCTGATTAAATGTATTTCAGAAAATGTTAGTCTTAATGAAATCTACATTTGGTACATTGGGTCCAAAATAATTGGACCATTGGTATTGGACCTAGGGCCCAAAAACCATTTTTCCGAGGTCAAATTTCAGGTTTTTTTGCTTAAATCTCAAAAACTTTTAAAGAGTCAAAGAAACTATAAAAAGCTAAAATGTTCAGTTCAATATGGCCGACAAAATGAGGTAAAGGTCAAAGGTCAAGGTCCTTAGCAACAATGTTTTTTCCATAAAAGTTCTTAGCAACCGTGGGCAAAAAGTTATGTAATGTTGTAAAGAGGAAATAAATGACAATGCCAACCGGAAGTGACAATCATGTCCTTAGCAACAAGCTAATTTTTTCCAAAAAGTCCTTAGCAACCGTAGGCAAAAAGTTTTGTAATGTTGTAAAGAGGAAATAAATGACAATGCCAACCAGAAGTAACTATCATGTCCTTAGCAACAAACTAATTTTTCGAAAAAGTCCTTAGCAACCGTTGAGCAAGACTTATAAAGGTCAAAACTTTTGTTATTATCAAACTTTTGACTGATATAGACAACAAAGTCAAACTCAAACATGTTATCATGGTGAAAGACCTTGCAATTGTTCTCTTTACAATTGACCTTTTAATTAAGGTCTTTCACCACATGTGAAAGACCTTACTGTTATTCTTCCGATTATTAAGGTCTTTCACCACTGTTATTCTTCCGATTATTATTCTTCTTTTTCTTCCGTCGCACAAAGCCTCAAAACTACTCGACTTATCTATTTGATACTTAGTGTGATAAGTCGACATTGCTCCGGAACCTCATAACCGACGCAAGCATATTGAACTATTTTTAGTAACGGAGTTATCTCCCCGAACATGGTTTACCTTGTTAGGGGATAAACTCATAAACCGTAACCGATATAAAAAATCTGAGGTGGGGAAAATCTTGCATTTATCCTCAGGATGATTTATCATGCAAAAAAAAATTTTGGGTCGCGACCCCGGTTACGCATTTTTGACCCCTAAATATGCAAATTTCTCAAAGTTATCGGAATTGGATGAAATTTGGTTTCTAGGTAGCTTTCATGGTCCTGATTACAAATCCGAGGTCAAAAATTTTTTTTCGTTCGCCATTTTCAAAATGGCCGCCATTTGAAATTTTGTTATCGCGATATCTCGGAAACGATAAAAAATTTCTGAAAACATTATATTGCAAAAATACTCCTGTCATTGGTATCTACATTTAATTCAAAAGAACGAAAACTGTGCGATGAACCGTTTTTGAGTTATAGCCCTTGACGCGTTTTGGTAAATCGGTTTTTCGCGAATAACTCATAAACGCTTACAGATAATATAGTAAACATATATGTTTAAAGTGATCAGTATGAAAAGACCTTCAATTTGAGTACCAGGTTGAAGGTCATTGGTGACCTTTGACCTTGACCTTTGACCTTGTTAGGGGATAAACTCAGAAACCATAAAAGATAGCTGAAAAAGTATATAAGCAAAAATGCTCAGCATATCAAGGGCTATATTTGTTTCATTTGGACTGAAGCTCTCCGATGACTCCCTAGAGAGTTATTGCTCTTGACGCGTGTCGGAAAATGGTTTTTCACATATAAGTTTTAAACCGTTACAGATAGTATAGTCAAGTAACGTATCAAATTAATCAATAAGAAGAGACCTTCATTTTGAGCACAAGGTCAGAGGTCACCAAGGTCAGAAGTCAAGGTCATAGCCAATTTTTGGAATTTTTTCAGTAAAATCACAAAAAAAAAAGTAAGAGATAGGTTATTAAATGTCGTTGAAAAGGTTCAGAACATATCTTTGACTAGAATCGACAATAAAATAAAAAAATAATATGTAATCATGATGAAAACTGGTGAAAGACCTTGCAATTGTTCTCTGAACAATTGACTTTTTAATTATTAAGGTCTTTCACCACATGTGAAAGACCTTATTGTAATTCTTCGGATTATTAAGGTCTTTCACCACATGTGAAAGACCTTATTGTAATTCTTCCGATTATTATTATTATTATCATTTTTCTTTTTCTTCCGCCAGCCATGCTCAAAAACTACGCGACATATTATTTCGATACTTTAGGTGATCGATCGATACTAGCTGAGGATGCGAAAACTTACGCAACCATATCGAGCTATTTATAGTAAAGGAGTTACCTCCCTAATGCGGTTTCCCTTGTTAGGGGATAAGCTCAGAACCTGTAACCGATATCAAAAATCTGGAGTGGGGAAAATGTTGCATTCATCCTAAGGATGATTTGTCATGAAAAAAAATTTTTATGGGTCGCGACCCCGGTTACGCGTTTTTGACCCCTAAATATGCAAATTTCTCAAAGTTATCGGATTTCCACCAAATTTGGTTTCCGGGTAGCTCTTATGGTCCTAATTACAAATCTGGGGTCAAAAAATTTTTTTCGTCCGCCATTTCCAAAATGGCCGTCATTTGAAATTTTGTTATCGCAATATCTCGGAAACGATAAAAAATTTCTGAAAACATTATATGGCAAAAATACTCGTCTCATTGAGATCTACATCTTATTCAATAGACGCGAAACTCTGTGATCAGCCGTTTTTGAGTTATAGCCCTTGACGCGTTTCGGTAAATCGGTTTTATGCGAATAAATTTTAAACGCTTACAGATAATATAGTAAACATATATACTTAAAGTGATCAGTGTGAAAAAAGCTTCAATTTGAGAACCAGGTTGAAGGTCATCGGTGACCTTTGACCTTGACCTTTGACCTTGTTAGGGGATAAACTCAGAATCCATAATAGATAGCTAAAAAAGGATATAAGCAAAAATGTTCAACATATCAAGGGCTACATTTGTTTTATTTGGACCGAAACTCTCAGATGACTCCCTAAAGAGTTATTGCCCTTGACGCGTTTCAGAAAATGGTTTTTTACATATAACTTTTAAACCATTACAGATAGTATTCTCAAGTAACATATCAAATTAAACAGTAATAAGAAGCCTTCAATTTGAGCATAAGTTCAAAGGTCATCAAGGTCAGAGGTCAAGGTCATATCCAATTTTTAGTTTTTTTTCAGCTATTTGTCATAAAAAGTGCTTAGCAACAATACCTGAAAAGTTTTGTGATGATGTGAAAAGGTCACAAATGCAATTACCAACCGTCAGTGACTTTCATTGAATCATCATGGTGAAAACTGGTGAAAGACCTTGCAATTGTTCTCTGAACAATTGACCTTTTAATTATTATTATTCTTTTTCCGCCGCCCCGCTGCCTAAAAACTACGCGACATATCATTACGATACTTTGTGTGGTAGATCGGTCATACAACACGACAACAAATATGACCCTGTTGTTCTGAACTATTTTTAGTAACGGAGTTATCTGCCCAACACCGAAAACCCTTGTTAGAGGATAAACTCGAAAACCGTAAAAGATAGCTGATAAAGTGTAATGGGAAAAATGTTCCTTAGGACATGACAGAACTTCGTTACATTTTGACCGAAACCGTGCGGTATGGTATTTTTTGAGTTATTGCCCTTTGAAAGTTTTTGAGTTTCCGTCACAATTTATTTCTCAGAAACCGTAAGTCGTAGCGGCCTGAAACTTGCACCATTGATCATGACTACACTTAAGCTTGAAAATGATGTCAAGGTCAAATGTCAACTTTGACCTTGACCTTTGACCTAACACCTTGTTAGTGGTTAAACTCGGAAACCGTAAAAGATGGCTCAAAAGATGTCAAGGGAAAAATGTTCATCTTCACTAGACACAACTTTGTTACATTGGTCCGAAGAGATTCGACGACTCTTTATATGAGTTATTGCCCTTTGAAGATTTTGAGTTTCCGTTAATGCTTAATACTCCCAAACGATAAATCGTAGAGACCTGAAATCTTCACCATTGTTAATAAGTGATATATAGCTATCTAAAAATGTCAAGGTCAAAGGTCATCGGTCAAGGTCACCGATGACCTTAGACCTTGTTATCGCTTTAACTCGTAAACCGTAATAGATGGCTGAAAACATGTAATGAGAAAAATGTTCATTGTCATCAGACGCAACTTTGTTACATTGGTCCGAAAAGATTTGACGACTCTTTATATGAGTTATTGCCCTTTGAAAGATTTTGAGTTTCCGTTAATGCTTAATACTCCCAAACGATAAGTGGTAAAGACCTGAAACCTTCACCATTGTTAATAAGTGATATATAGCCATCTAAAAATGTCAGGTCAAAGGTCACCGGTCAAGGTCACCGATGACCTTTTGCCTTGTTATTGCTTTAACTGGTAAACTGTAAGAGATAGATGATCAAATGTATTTGAGAAAATGTTTGTCTCATTGTGGTCTACCTTTGACACTGGGGTCCAAAAGAATTGGACCATTCATTTTGGACCTATGGCCCAAAAACCATTTTTCGAGGTCCGATTTTAGAGTTTTTCGACTATATCTCAAAAACTATTAAAGATATAAAGAAACTATAAGAAGGTAAAATGTTCAGATCAATATGGCCGACAAAAGGGGTCAAGGTCGAAGTCAAGATCCTTAGCAACAACGTTAATTGCCATTAAAGTCCTTAGCAACCATATGCAAAACGTTTTGTAATGTTGTAAAGAGGAAATAAATGACAATGCCAACCGGAAGTAACTATCATGTCCTTAGCAACAAGCTAACTTTTCGAAAAAGTTCTTAGCAACCGTTGAGCAAAAGACTTATAAAGGTCAGAACTTTTGTTATTATCAAATTTTTGATTGATATAGACAACAAAGTCAAACTCAAACATGTTATCATGGTGAAAGACCTTGCAATTGTTCTCTGAACAATTGACCTTTTAATTAAGGTCTTTCACCACATGTGAAAGACCTTACTGTTATTCTTCCGATTATTAAGGTCTTTCACCACTGTTATTCTTCCGATTATTATTCTTCTTTTTCTTCCGTTGCACAAAGCCTCAAAACTACGCGACTTATCTATTTGATACTTAGTGTGATAAGTCGACATTGCTCCGGGACCTCATAACCGACGCAAGCATATTGAACTATTTTTAGTAACGGAGTTATCTCCCCGAACATGGTTTACCTTGTTAGG
>MJUU01001662.1:33981-48969 GCA_002080025.1 Modiolus philippinarum
GTCTGGACTTCAAAACTGGTGTCGAAAGTGGTCCTTAGCAAGAACGTTTTTTGTCAAAAAAGCCCAACAAAGAAATATAGTAAAACATTATCAGACTTTAAATACATTTCAAGATATTGGTGGTGTACGAGCTACGAAAGTTTGAGGGACTGTATAATTTACAATATTACCTTGATTGTGGCAACTGAAAGCCAGGTGAGCGATACAGGCTCCTGGGAGCCTCTGGTTTGCAAATTACTCGAAAACCATTTAGGATATCAAAATTCTGACATGGGATAAAAATGATCAGCATGATAAGATCTACTTGCCCTGCCATTTTGGAGAATATCCGTTTACCCTTCTTGGAGTTATTGCCTCTTTTCCATAAAATTTTCAGTTTTTCGTTACTTTTGGTCTTATATTGAAATTGATAGAAGATAGAAGTGAAGTTTGTGGAACAAAAATGGTCAGCATAGTAAGATCTACATGTCCTGCAATTTTGAAGAAGATCTGACAACCCACATAGGAGTTATTGCAGCTTTTTCTTTGAATTTCACAATTTTTGAACGTTTTTACTTTTATTTCAAAAACTGTTTGAGATAAAGGTTAAATGTGAATTCCAGAGTGTTCAGGTTTTCCAGAACTACAATTTCTTCATATGTCCAGCAGGTTCGCATCTCATCCAAGATGGCCACCAGTGGGAAAGATAGTTTAACATACATGTAGGACCCTATGAGAAATGCATTCAAAGATCTCCTCTGAAACCACTGAGCCAATGAGGACCAAATTTTGTCACAATAGTCCTTGGGTGGTCCCCTTTAAAGTTTGTGATTTTGCGTTTGTACCTCATCCAAGATGGCTGCCAGCGTCGAGCACAGTTTAACATAGGGACCCTATGGGAAATGCATCCAAAGATCTCCTCTGAAACTACCAAGCCAAATTGAACCAAACTTGGTCACAATAGTCCTTGGGTGGTCCCCTTTAAAGTTTGTGATTTTTAAATTCTTACCTCATCCAAGATGGCCGCCAGCGTGGAACACAGTTTAACATATGGAAAATGCATTCAAATGTCTTCTCCTCTGAACCTACTGAGCCAATTGGAACCAAACTTGGTTACAATTGTCTTTGTGTGATCCCTTCCAAAGTTTGTGATTTTTAGTTTGTAACTCATCCAAGAATGAAAATGTAACATCTGCTGACTGTGGTCATTAGGTGACAATGAATAAAACCAGTGACCAGGAGAACGATACAGGCTCATGTGAGCCTCTAGTTACAAAGGAAGAAACTGTATAATTAACTACTTTTGGAGTGTTAAAAATTCGGTAGAAGTTTTGGAAAGACTTCAATCTGTTAATGAAGCATACACCTCCGTCGATAGCTATGATTTTTCTAACCTTTATACTACAATACCGCATACAAATTTTCGTATTTGATCAAATGGTCCTTCAAAAAATCAGGATGTACATACATTTGTTTCAATACATTTAAATCGTTTTTCAGTGACGACAAACATGACAAATATACCAACTGGACTTGTCAGGATATGATAAAAGCATGAAATTTTCTTCTTGATAATATTTTTGTTTGTTTCGGTGATACAGTCTATCGGCAAAAAATAGGTATTCCTTTTCTTGATCTTGAGATACATGTATCAATAAATCAAGGAAAGTTAATCACTAAGGTTTATGATAAAAGGGATGATTTCTCCTTCCCTATAGTCAATTTTCCCCATCTCGACAGCGATGTTCCGTTAGCCCCTTCTTACGGGGTCTACGTTTTCATAACTTGTTCGAGTATGTAGTGATGTTTCTGACTTCAATGACCGAAATCTTTGTCTCACTGAAAAACTTCTGCATCAAGGGTTTAGATATCATAAATTGATAAAAACATTCTCTAAATTTTATAATAGATACATTGACTTTTTAAGAAAATTTGGTTCTCTTATACATCAGGGCATTTCACATCCAAACTTCTACGGCAATATCATTTACAAAGCACATAAATTCAAAAATTGTCCTTCAAAACTTATTAATCTGTTGAACAAACTTACTCATAAAGGATATAAATACAGCATTGTTGTTAAATCTTTACTTCTGGTTTTTGTTGGCAAAATTATTGATCATGTCTTAAATGCTTTACACCATAACTAAATTTAAACAATTTTTCATATTGGCAGTATTTGGCATTGCACAAAATCATGATCTTCTTTCATAATTGATGATGTTGTTATACCAAATCTATTTAAAATTATTTCAATTGAAGTTTCATATGTAAGAAGGCTTGATATCATAGTCAACGGAAATTATGTCCTTAGCTAGCTGTCAGTAACTGCGGGCATTTGTCCGGACAGTACCTGTGTGTATTGTCTTCATGTTTTATGTACTTCATTGTAAGGGTACTCGTCTTGATAAGTTGGACTTTTTTCTAGTTTGATTTTTACTGTGAGTCTTTTTGTGTATTTGTTTTTTAGCCATTCACCGCACGAGGGGGGAGGGTTTGGGTCCAGGAGGACGAGTTTGACCCCACCACGATTTTTGCGCCTGTCCCAGGTTGGGGATGTTGGTCGTTGGCTTGTCCTTTTCTTCTTGCGGAATTTTGGTTTCTTGATGTTTGGGTTATTGGATGTGGTTTGTTTCCATTGATTTATTCACTATTTTACCTTTTTGGGGCCATTTAGGGCTTGCTATATGGTGTGAGGTTCCTCACTGTGTTGAAGACCTTACAGTGACCCCTAGACGCTTTGTTTTGGGTCGTTTTAAACTGGATATGGGATGTTGTCTCCTTGACATTTACCCCAGTTCCTTTCTTTTTTATATTAAACTGAATAATAGGCATTGAACCTTTAAAACGATTGATACGATAATATTTAATGTTGTAGATTTTATATCAACCCCTGCTGACCATATAGGAAGTTTACAGTTGTCTTCTAAACCCATGTTGGTTCCAGAAACCATGGATGAAGAAGAAATGTAAGTTGTATATAATACATGATTATATATAAAATGTACTGTAATTGACTATTAAGTAATGTCTGCTATACAAGGAGAATAACCAATTAAAAAATCATGTTCACCATCTGATTTCAGTTTCACTGAGTAAAGTTTCCACCTGCAGTAAATGCATTTATGGATTTGCAAGGACTAATGAAAATTTAATGAATCTCAATATAGGATTATAGTACATGTATTAAAATACTGACAATTTGACATTATTCTGTGGTGTATAACACGGTTCTTTCAGTGATCTCATTTAAGTCCAAAAAGTGGACTCTGAGATTATTCAGCTCATGTACACGTATTCTTTTCCTTCCTGAGTAACAGTATTTAAAGGCAAGGTTTAAAATTTTTTTTCTAGAATATTTATCCAAATAGAACTAAAAATGCAAATTTGAATATTGTGAAATATTTTGCAAAATAAAAAACATTTGTTGTTTAGAAAATCTTTATTAAGCTTTATAGAGCTTATACATGTAACTAGGAATTTTCTATTAAATCTACTAAGGGCTATTCCAGTAAAAATTCCCACAAGGGGGTGGAATGCCACTTATTTTTATACCCCCCACAAAGAGAAAAAAAATTAAATGTATATTTACACTATTAGGGTACAATAGAAATTTACCCACCACCAACATAAAAAAAAATAAATGATGTTCCACCCCCAGTGGAAATTTTAAATGGAATAGCCCTAAAGACAATGTCTACTAGGAAAACAAAATCATAGAGATTAAAGATAATTTTCAAAAGGAAATTACTCAACTGTCAAAAATGTTATAAGTAAAAATAATCAATGCATTCAAAGGAGAGTTTAACTTAATTATAAGAATAGAGGTGAAATAAATATTTAAAACAATAATAATTTACACATATAAAANTGTCGTCAGCTGCTCTGTACTTCCGGTCTGTACTGGGCTTTCGTTTAATCGAAAAATCCGCTTAATCGCAAAATTTTCTCTGACAAATGGGCTTTGCAATTAAGCGGAATCCACTGTATTTAAAACAATAATAATTTACACATATAAAAGTGTTGCACAGCTCTATATAATACGAACAGTAATAATTCCAATTGCTAATGCAACGTCCAATTCCATTGGTCAACGTCATGAACAACAAAAAAGTTATTTCTCGATAAACTTTTCATGCCCAATAATACACTACGACGTTAAATAGTGCAGTATATGGTGACATAAAAATCAGTGACAACATTGTTCAAAGTTAAAAGAATTGGAATTATAAGAAATAAAAGTAATTTTGGAGGAGTTTATGGATGTGTAAACGCGGCCTTTCACTCACAAACTCTACACAAAGTCCTTTGGACTTTATTAAGTTTGTAAGTGAGTCGGCCACGTTTTGCACATCGATAAACTCCTCCAAAATTACTTTTATTCCTATAATATATTGGTAAGGTGAGCTGTCTTACCATTGTTATGGAAATATTGACCTTTACCTTTCTCTCGCCTATTCATCAAGCACAGCTTTCAATGATGAACATTTAATTAAAAAAACATTAGCATTAATCATAAAAATTATTGAAGCATACTTAGATGTATCTGTGCTTTACTTTTGTTTGTAGATTTGCTGTATCACCATCACAAGACAATTTTCCTCATATTATACCAAGTTCTCCAACAAGTGGTAAATATCATTTCTCTAGAAATATTCTCTTATAGATATTAGTATGATGTTTCTTGGCACATGCTTAAGGCCAGATATTAATTTTGAGTTCCTGACCCCACCCATTTTAGAAAAAGGGGCCAAAAAGGGTGAAATGGACTTTTTCACATTTTTGCCAGTATTATCTTTATTATTTATCAGATTTTGACGGGGTTTCTCTGAGTATTCTCCTGAGGAACCTTCTAATCATCAATATCTCAACAGATGTTACATAACAGATAAATGAGACCTGAAAGGAGGAAATCTAAAAAAAATTATTTTCAAATTTTTTTTTTCTGATTTTGTTGCAGTTTTTTTATGAATTCTTTATGAAAAAGAAACATAGGGCTTTGCCTTTAGATTTTTAATGCCCCACCCATGAATGTGGAAGGGGCATATAGTGTTACCCTTGTCCGTCCGTCCGTAAGTCTGTACCACTGTACGTCCAATTAAGTTTTGTGTTTATGTACATTTCTCATAAAATGTAAGATGGGAGAACACTAAAAATAGACCAGTTGGTAGATATTTGATAGAACTACAGAGTTCACTAGGTAGTTTGACCATTTGACCTACATTTCATGCTTGAGTGACTCTGGTTAAGTTTTGTGTTGAAGTCCATTTCTCAACAACTAGGTGACTTTGGTAAAGGTATGCGTTTAAGTCCATTTCTTAAGAACTACACATTAGAAGACAATGATGTTTCATCAAATTAATTGCCTTGATGATTACTACCCAAACATTGACAATATGGTAACTTTGACCTACATTTCACACTTCAGTGACTTTGGTTTAGTTGCACGTTTTAGTCTATTTCTCATTGTCTATGTATTGTAGCATCATGGTATTTCACTGTAACATTTATCTGAAGGAGATCTGCCCATTTCACCAACAATTGGGTGTCCATGACCTACATTTTATGGTTTACATTTCATCACAAATCAGTGACAGGGAACTAATTTTATGAATGATTGACTTCAGTTAATCTGTTGCAATAAATGTATTGGCGTGGCTTCTGTGTCTTATAGGCACAATCTCTAACTATCACTTGTTTCCTTTTCAATCTATGATGGGCTGAAATGGGGCCAAAATTTTATTTTTCATCAGATTTTGATGAGTTTTTTCTTTAGATCCTCTTGTTGTAAACTTTTGGTAAGTCAACAGATTTGGCCCTTACCATTTCTGAGTTATAAAAGGTAAAAAGGCCAAAAATTGCAAATTTTTAAAATTTGTAAATTCTTTATTTTTCATTAGATTTTGATTGGAATTTTTTGTCTTGCCAGCGACGAAAGTTGTGGAAAGTGAGACATATATGTTCAAAGTACGACGTTGACGGCGATGGCGACATAAACCTCACATAATGCTGTAAATATTGAGAACTCTTTCATGTTTGAGTCCATGGATAGCTTTCACCGAGACCTACCTAACAGATACAAAATCATGACTTTGACCTCTACTCACGGTTGAGTGAATAGGTTAAGTTTTTTGGTTAGATAAGTTTTTCAATAATTTCAGTGGCAGGGCAATAATATGTGATATGTAAGTTGTTCTTTAGCAGTACATGACTGTCTGCTATTTGACATTTGACCCTAACCTCAATTTCATGGTCAAGTGAACATGGTTAAGTTTTTCTGATAGATCAGTTTCTCAATAACTGTAAGTGGAAGGGTAATTGTATTTGGCGTGTAGGTTGCTATTGAGAAGTACATGACTGTTTGCCTTTTAACATTTGACCTTGACCTCAATTTCATTGTCTAGTGAACATGGTTAAGTTTTTCCGGTAGATTGGTTTCTCAATAACTGTAAGTGGTAGGGTAATGATATTTGGCATGTAGGTTGTTCTTGAGTAGTACATGACTGTCTGCTATATGACATTGGACCTTGGCCTAGTGAACATGGTCAAGTTTTTCTGATTATATCAGTTTCTCAATAGCTGTAAGTGGTAGAGTAATGATCTTTGGAATGTAGGTTGCTCTTGGGTAGTACATGACAGTCAGCCATTTGACTTTTGACTTTGACCTCAATTTCATGGTCTAGTGAACATGGTTGAATTTTACTGAATAGAACAGTTTCTCAATAGCTCTGAGTGGTAGGGCAATGAAATTTGGTATGTATGTTGCGCTTGAGCAATACATGAATGTCTGCCATTTGACACTTGATCTTTGACCTTATTTTCATGGTCTAGTGAACATGGTTTAGTTTTACTAATTAGGACAGTTTCTCAATAACTGTATGAAGTAGGGCAACGATATTTGGTATGTAGGTTGGTCTTGACTAGTACATGACTGTCTGCCATATGACTTTTAACTTTGACCTCAATTTCATGGTCTATTGAACATGGTTGAGTTTTACTGATTAGAACAGTTTCTCAATAGCTGTGAGTGATTGGGCAATGATATTTGGTATGTAGGTTGCCTTTGAGTATTACATGACTGTCTGCCATATGACATTTGACCTTGACCTCAATTTCAAGGTCTAGTTAGCATTTTAAGGTTTCCAATTTAGGTCAGTCTCATGGTAACTTTTATTTTTAGATCAATGATATTTGATATATGGATTGGTTTATGGTAGAACATGACATTCTGCTATATCGCTTTTGTCAGGAAACCCAATTTCTTACTCTAGTGAGCATGTCCAGTTTTTCTGATTAGGTCAGTTTGATTTTTTACATCAGTTTAGCTGCCAAGCAGGGAAGGGCGAGACATCTATTAGTGTCCACACTTGTCTTTGGATTCCTTTTGTAAGCTTTCTGTAGAATGCAGACAGGTTTTACATAGCACTTGCTGTTTCCGAACTATAAGGAATCAAGGGAAAAATTGCAATTTTATAAGGTTGGTATGACCATGTGCCATAACTAGGTGAACTTTGTAATCACTGATTACCTATGCATTCTAATGCAAAAGATTACCTATGCATTCTAATGTAAAATAGAAATCTTTTTTTATGCCCCCGCGACGAGAAGTGGGGTGTGAAATTGTTTTACCCTTGTCTGTCTGTAAATTTGTCTGTCCATCCATTCATCCATCTGTACGAATAAAAAACACAACTTTTGATGTTTTTCAAACACTTTGCAAGCTAATTCCAATTACTTCAAAGGAATCTTAACTAACAATACGTGAATTTACACACACACACATCTAGTGGAATATTCTAAATGGCTGTGGTTGCTATGGAAGCTGGAAAAAGGCAAGAAAATTCAAGGTGCCTTATATTGGATGAAACTTTACAGGAAGGTCGCCTAGCATCCTTAGAAATGATTTTGGTTCTCAGAATTTTCAAAATGGCTGCTGTTGCCATGGAAACTGGTAAAAAGGCGAGAAAATTCAATATCTACAGAAAGGTTGCCCAGCACATATAGAAACGATTTTTGGGATCAGAATTTCACTTGTATATTTTGTTGAAAAAAGGGGGAGGTATATCATATCATCATGTCCATACTTGTACTGTGTCCACAACTGTATTGTGTCCACTTATACTTAGATTTGCACTTGCCTTATTGACTCTTGGTTCAGTGAGCTATGGCATAATTGGTCGCCATTCGGCAACAGTTCTAGTTTTCATGAAAGTTTGTAATTAATATACCGCAGTATACAAGTTTTTTGAACCATGAAAAAATAAGTTGTATTGTATTTGATCATATATGTTACAGATAAAGAAGAGGACTATGATCCTACAGCAGAACAGACACTGTCGGAGGATATTAATGTGAGAATAGTATTTATTTATTAGGATCTAGCATCTAAATGCAGATGCCCAATAGTTTTAAATTTGTTCATCTCTCTGTACAACCAAAAGTTTCCTACATAAAGTCAGATAATGTGCTTAAATTTAGTATCTAAATTGACCATTAAACTCTAGCCAAGTTTATTTTTTTTTTGTCATGGGTGAAATGAAGTTATGGCTTTAGAAACTTGGAATTTTTTTTAAAATGCATCATTACTATTGTTATGTTAGGTCAGATGATTATCATGTAAAGTTTCAAGTGAAAATCAGAGCTGGATTCAAGAATGCCTGTTGAAATAAGGTTGATTGCTGAATTGCATATTTTGTTTTGGATGTCAAACCAAGTACTTGATGATGAAGCAGTATATCATTATACCGCCCGCAAACAAAGTTTGGGGGGTATATAGGAATCACCCTGTCTGTCTGTCTGTCCGTCTGTCCGTCTGTCCGTCTGTCCACACTTCTCGTAAGCGCAACTCCTCTTAAACCACTTGAAGGATTTTGATGAAACTTTACACAAAGGAAGGACACTATNAATCTACTGGAAACTGGTACCTGACGTCAGTTGAGCGTAACCTAGGAATTCTCCTATTTATTTTCTTGACCTAAAATAAATTGGTGGGAAATGACCCACCTGGGATAAAATGTTGATTTATGACATGATTGGCTTTTTTCAACTCATAAACACCTTTCATATGTTGATAGAAGAATTTATTCCCTTTGCTCTCATACAGCGGGACGCCATTTTTACCCCGTTTGACCTCTTTGACCCGCCATTCTAATACCCGGAATGTTCCAGAATTGGACTTTTGGAAGAACGTTTATTATAGGATTAAACACCGTTTTAAAGGAATTTATTGGAGTATCTCAATTCACTCACAAACAAATAAAAGTCCGAAAGACTTTTATGATATGTTTGTGAATGACTTGGTCCCGTTTATACTCCTATAAATTCCTTTAAAACGGTGTTTAATCCTTATAATTCTTTTAATTTGATGATAAGTAATTAAATTCTTACTTTTATAATGGCAATCGCATGTTTTTGTTCTTTTTGATTTACTCGGCATATGAATTTATAAGGTGAACTTAAATGTAGTTTGGTCAACGTCGTCTATCGAAAAATAAACGACTTCAGAAATTGCTACCGGAAGCAACCAATCATATCAGCGTATTTCCTATTATGCAAATCATATAAGAATTATTGAAAACTGATTGTCTGTTCTTACCTGGTATGGAATAAGTAAACTGGACAGCTTTTGATATGTTCACATACATTTACGTATATTTCCACTTTGAGATATTTTTTACCAACAATGCTGTGAGCGAAGCAAACGTTGTTGGTACTTGTAAACTCATTTCGTCCTGAAGCTGAAGTGGATCAGCTCAAGCTGTATGCGCTGTTATGGAATTGAAATAATATGTCGTGCTGAAGGTGTGACCACACTGAAACAAATAGTAAATGATGAAATAAATTATATTAAAAATTTAGCATTGCGTTTCATGCCGAAGGCATGACAGTATCACAAAACAGAAAAATGGACTGTATTTTGGAACATGAAACAGGTAGTTTCGTATGTGTAAGCAAAACAATTATGAACGTAAATATCATTGAAACAAATAGAACATGATGATAAAAATTGTATCAAAAAATTAGTTTATATTTCATGTCAAAGGAATGACTCTATCACCAGGCAAAAAACTGCTCTGTATTTTCGAAAATAGGCAGGCAGTTTCATATGTACAAATAAACGATTATTGAAGTAAATGTTGTGCCCAAGGCATGAATAATAAAACAAATTGATAAAATTGTCCTGCTGAAGGCACTGACACTACCAACATGGATAAATAAGGGTCAACAAATAAAAATTGATCCCCATGGCAACACGTTTAACATTTTCTTATATTTGTACTGAATATTGTGGCGGTAGCCAACCTACAATTTATATTTATACGCTCCAGAGTGGAAATTAAGTTTCAATTCTTTCCAACTTTATTGAACAAATAAAAGCAACAAAAATCACTGCCAAACACGCATGTCATGACAATGTAAAGAAAGATGGTGGCAAGTTGCTAACCAAACAACTGTATTTGTTACACAAGTGCATGCAATATATGAATGATACATGTCTTTCCTTTAAGTTAAGATATTTCTCTTTTTCTTTTTCTTAATTTAAACTCTATGTTTATATGATACTGGTGTGAATATTTGATTGAAAACTTTCAAAATGAAATGGCATCACACTTTAAAAAATCATAATGCTCAAATGAATGTGAAAATTGTCAATCGTCAAATGAAAACGACTTGGCGTCTACTACCCTGGAAATATGTACAATTACACTTCAAGGACCGACAACTACAGAAGTGCTTTTGAGATTGCAGTGCTTTCAGAGGTAGCATGAACTGTTGAAATATATGATGGGATCGTGAATTATAAAATAATCAGACTATGTGTCAATTAGAATACTTTATATGAATGAGAACTTGAGCACACCTGTCAAGTGTCATCAATCTCTTTTGTCAATAAAATAAGCATTATTTTTGATACTGACGATGCTATGAAAATAAAAATGGGGGCTCAAATATAAATATTTCCACTGCCTAATATTTCTATTGAAGAACCTCAAGTTGCACATGTCTAAAATTAACCCCCTCTTGCAGCTCTGCTGCAATTTTCTTGTTTTATCCTCTGTTTCTCCTTTCAAACTATTTCACTTGACATAAATATTGAATCTATATTGTACATTGTTTCAAATTAGTTAATTTCATTACAGAAAACTGTTGAAAGAAAACCTTCACAGACAGATGTAGACAGGACAGATATTGATAAATCATCACAGACTAGTAAACATAGAACAGAAACTCAAGAATCATTCCATTTAAAATTTAGTTGTTCTGAAACAGAGGCTTCAGAAAAACAGGTATTGATGAAATGCATCCACAAGACTGCATTATAAATTCATTGCACTGCATTCACTAGGTATTTTATGAAATGATATGTAGTAAACGGTATGAGACCATAACACATATGTTAATTCCAACTGCAATTAATTTTGATTAGCTGTATGACCATTTCAGAAATTAATTCCTCATCAGCAGCACTAGAACCCAAACATAAGAAATCCACGATTTCAAAAAATGCTTATGATGCATAAAACCAAACAAAATCCTAATAATCAGTTATATCAAATATATAGCTGAGGATAAAACTACGATGGAGGGAGTTAAGCCTTGTATTTTAGAATTCACATAAATTTAGATAATAGTTGTAAAGAAAGTGTACACATGAGATATAATCTCATATACAAGTACACCATATCTAGTTGTTAGTATGTCCATCAGTTTATTTGTCACATATGGTTGTAGATATTGAGATTATTTTTTTTTGTTCCTTTATAAGTTACATACATTTATAGAATATGTTTTTCATTCTGCCTCAAAGTTACATGCCTAAGTGTTGATGGAACTTGACAGAATTGTCATTTTGGCATGTGAAGAATTTTCTTCCAGTATTTGAAATTTCAATATGGTAATTATTGGAATTGAAACTGCAAAATTTTGGGAAATTTTCAGTGCTTTTCATTGAATTAAACTTAATGGAAATTAAATGTATCTATCATGTATACAAATGCCTTCTATAGTGTTATGAAAATCTACAGAATGACCACTTATGTGACGAATCAATTTTTGTTCCACAAAATGTTTTAAAAGGTAATGATATTCATAGAAAGAAGTCTGCATGACATTTTCAATGCTTAATGGATTTTGCTTTATACACATGTATATTCTAGTTATAGCTATGACCATTTGTTAATCTATATGTTTTACATTTTTGATGTATGTTGTTCAGTAATATTTGCATCACTATTGTGAGCCTCATCATGACAAAGACAGATAGCTACATGTATTAACAGACATACATTCTCAACATTATTTACATGTATTTGTTTTGAGTCAAGATTGAGACTGTGATAACACAGCAGGGCTCTACATTAAGGCTTGTCCCTACCAGTCCAAATTGGAATTGAACAAGTAAAATTTAGAACTCCTTGCCTACAGGACAAGTGAAAAATTCAAGTAAAATGAAATTCTGCACATTCAAGTTAATCATACGTATAGTTGCCCATTGGACAAATCCAAATAAAAGATAATGTAGAGATGTAATATCTATCATTTTACTGAATTAAGTAATATTCATTTCAGCATAGAGATGATATACCGGTGAAAGTAACAGAGAAGTCGGAGGACGTCATTGTCATTAGCCAAGATGAGGAGGAACAAGGTCTGTATAGAAATGAGTTTTACCCTCCCCAAAAACAAAGTTGGAGGGAAGGGGGCATATGCCATCATACAACAACTGGAACACACAAGTTACTGATAAAAACAATTGGAGCTAGAGTGGTGTACTAGTTAAAGAAAACAGTGTTATAATTTGAACATAGGGACAACCAAAAGGGTTGGAGATATCAATGTTGTTCAAGCTGTTTCAGTTTGAGCCATTGAAGTTAAACTGTTATTTCATTCTGGATAGTCATTTCCTTATTCTGCACCAAATAGTTTTCTACTGCTCAAAATACTGACATGTTTCATGTTATGTGAGTTATTCATCAAGGTCAAATTTTTCTTGATTCATAAATTTTAGTAGGGGCTATTGCCCATTCAATTTAAAAAGTCCATAAAAAACAATTTTCCAGCATTTTTAAAAGATATCTCTTGAGATGTTGACTTGATGTTTGGTATATGAGTTTACTCTGATTGCTTACAGATCAAGTTTTTAGTTTGGTCCTAATTCTTTGATTTTGGAAGGAGTTTCCACACAAGCAGGGTGCATTAATTTGTATCATTCCAACACATATATTTTAAATTAATATGTCATTTTGAAGTTTAGGATCCATTTAATAGATAAAATGTAAATTATACCCCCACTTGTTAGAGAGTTGGGTATCCTGCATTCACCTTGTCTGTCCGTCCATCTGTCCGTCCATTCATCCAAAAGTTTATTTCTGTCATAATTTTCTCAGCTTTTAGTGGAGGGATTGATTTGAAAATTGTTATGCAGCCTCTATGTGATGTGTTTTAAGAAACATTATATTTTGAGTTCTGTCGGATGTGTACTTCCTGTTAATTGATATGTGGACTTAAGTTACAAAATGTAGTGAAACATGAATTTTTCGTCACAGTTTTCTCAGCTTCTATAGGAGAGATTGATTTCAAAATTGGTATGCAGCTTCAATATGATTAGTTGTAAGGAACGTCCTATATTTGAGTCTTGTCCGATGTGCTCTTCCTGTTTAACGAAATGTGGGACTTAGTTTCTAAATTTAGTGAAACGTAACTTTTTAATCACAGTTTTCTCATCTTCTGTAATAGGGATTAATTTCAAAATTGGTATGCAGCCTCTATATGATGAGGTATAAGGAAAGATTTATTTTAAGTCCTGTTGGACATATATTTCCTTCTTAACGAAATGTGGACTTAGTTACTAAATGTAGTGAAACATGAATTTTTTGTCACAGTTTTCTCAGCTTCTTTAAGTGGAATTGATTTCAAAATTGGTATGCGGCCTCTATATGGTTAGTTGTAAGGAACATCTTACTTCGAGTCCTGTCGGACATGTACTTTTTGTTTTACGAAATGTGGACTAAGTTACGAAATAGAGCGAAACATGATTTTGTTGTCGAAGTTTTCTCAGCTTCTATAAGAGAGATTGATTTCAGAAATGGTATGCAGCCTCTATATGATTAGTTGGTTACTACAGTCTGTTTATTCTTGAGGATTATATCATTGTGTCCATACTTGTATTGTGTCCAAAACCTGTGTTATATCCACACACACTGAAATTTGCACTTGCCATAAATAAAAGTGACAACAAAAGTCCGAATCGATCAAAGGAAGAGACCAGTAAGGAAAATCCGTATAACATTCGACTGAATCAGGGAAACACAATCTGACACAGAACATTTTAGGCAAGCCGTCATATTCCCGACTTGGAACGGTCATTTTATTAATAAAATGGTGGGTTAAACCGGGTTTAATGATGCATCATCCTCCCGCTTATATGACAACTAACTATAGCTTCTGTGTGCCCAGATTGTGTTAAATGTCAAAACCATAATATTGTCAGGGGGCACTACACTATTTCAATACGCCAATGTTTGACAGACCTTGAAAATAGTACTATAAAAAATAGTGCCTTTTAATTTGTAGTGACTCCAGCCAATTGATACATGTTATAATCAGCAAGATCATAGAATATTTCTAGGTGAATGACGGAGAGCAAAGAACAGTTGAAAAAACATGATTAAGTTGCGTAACAAGCTAGAACGGATCGAATGAAATACGACCAAATACCGAAAATTCTCTGTTGCGACTATGTACAAAATTAACCGGAACGTTTCAATATATTGATTATATTGATTAAGGGTTCAGTTAGTGGAGGTATCACTGGTCATCTTCTATATAAGATTGTATGTCCCAGTGGCATAAAAACCAAAAAAAACAAAAAACTGGGAATCTGAGGAATGAGTTACCGTATTCGACCTTATTAGCGCCCCTGCTCCAAATAGCGCCCCCTCACCCTTTTTCAAAGTCAAAATACACAAGCGCCCCCTCAAAACTCCCAAACTGCCAAAATTTACTTAC
>MJUU01001662.1:49704-66559 GCA_002080025.1 Modiolus philippinarum
AAAAAAACAAAAAACTGGGAATCTGAGGAATGAGTTACCGTATTCGACCTTATTAGCGCCCCTGCTCCAATTAGCCCCCCCTCACCCTTTTTCAAAGTCAAAATACACAAGCGTCCCCTCAAAACTCCCAAACTGCCAAAATTTACTTACCCTTATTTGCCGATGTTCGAGTTTTAAGAGGGTATATTATCGCCGTAATTTTAAGAAACAGAATTTTTATGTATCTCCCACGACTCCTGAGTAATGATATCTATTTATTTATGCCGAATTCGCGTGATTGATTACTGTTACTTTTTCGTTTCATCACGATTTTAACAACCGGAAGTTGAAGACGCATTATAGAACTTAATAATAATGATGGTAGTGGACATGCAGATATTCCGGTTTTGCCGATTCAATTAAGCGCCCCTGTTTTTGAATTTTCTAAGCGCCCTGGGCGCTTATTGGGTCGAATACGGTAAATGAATTTCTGATTTGAGGAGTCAGAAAACACATTATATTTCCAGCAGAAATGATCATTAGGGCCCCGCATCGAGCTTTCTGTTTGCCGATACTTTGAAATTTTACTAAAAATCAAATTTTCGTCACAGATTTCTTGGCTTCAAATGGAGGGAATGATTTGAAATTTGGTCTGAAAATAATGAGCTGTATTGCATAAGCAATTTTCAAGTTTGTTGAACATCCACTACCTGTTTGCCGATACTTTGATTTTTTTACTTAAACCAAATTTATCCTCAAAGATTTCTTAGCTTCTACTGGAAGGAATGATTTGATATTTGGTCTGAAGCTTGGAAATAATGAGTTGTATTGTGTAAGCAATTTTCAAGTTTGTCAGGTGTCCACTTCCTGTTTGCCGATACTTTGACTTTTTACTATAAACCAAATTTTCGTCATAAGATTTTTACTCTTATCAACTTGAATAATTTGATATCAAGCTAAGAAATGATATGATTTGATAAAACTTCAAGAAATCACTGTATCAAGCAAATAACTGTGTCAACACAGTTGTGTGTCAAACAGAATTTGAATCCACACTTATCTCAATTTTACTTTTGCCCCAGTTTTCAGGATCAAAATTGCGGGCCCTTCCGACAGCGCCAGTTTCGACATGTTCTAGTTTTTGGTGTTTGAATAGAACAGCTTAGCTATCGGTTCAGCTTGAATTGGATAAAAATATATTACATGCACAGCGGGAAACTTTAAAAAGTTAAAAAAACAGGTTAAAAAGTCTACTTAAAAATGTAAATAATACAGTAATTTACTGAATAATTTGGAAAACTTTACATACTATTGTCCTGAAATGGTGAAAATGTTTGAACATAGTTTAAAGAGGGAATCGGGCTGCTAAAAGGCTTTAAAGTGATCGCGGATTGAAACTAAAAAGGAGTTGTCGAATAGGCTTGAATGTACAGTTCGAGACGTTTATAATACACCCAAATCCATTTTAAATTACTACATCGCTATTAATAAACTAATTTAACTTCCTGTAATGAGAAATTAAACGATTATCAAGTACATTTCTGTCATCAAAACGAAAATATTTTTTTCATGCGTAGGAATATAAATAATCAGGATAATCTCTAAAAATGCCAAAATGCTTTCGTTATGAAACTTGTGGTATATTTTTGAAATTTTAATGATGTTTTGATACGTTAAATGCCTGATCTTCACGCAGTCATTTCTGTACAAACCCGAATATATACGTGTGTAAATATTCAGTTAATCTTGATGAGCCGCTAGTGGGCGCAGAATGTTGTTTGTTTACATTTTCGATATGTTTTGATTTGAGACAAACGGCACACATACCAGTATCTAGATGTAACTATATGTCTCTGTTATGGTTCCGCTGTAATCAGAAATGGGAGATGTTCGACTGTGTGAAGGATTCTCGATTATTTGATTGCTTCTGTGGAAATGCCAGATTTGCACTTGATGCGCATGTACGTTAAAAGTCCTATTAAAACTCGATGCATGTAGGTAGTTTCATTTTCTCTGATCGGCTTATTTCATAGTTGCCAACCTCTGACAATGAAAAATAATGTCATGACATGACATGAGATACCAAAAAGCATGTGAAAACGCACGACATACTTTCGGATTATTGAATAATATTTATATAAAATTAATTTGCCAATATAAACACTCATTGTACTCAACATTTGCCTGTTTTGCTGATTTTAGAACTACCTGACTAGGTACATATTCAAAACAATTACAAGTTTGGTTGAATTTACAAGTCAATAAGGCAAAAGATAGCAGAGTTCTCAGCCTTGTCCTTGATGGTTACATCATTCAACAAATTTTTTGTAGCTGGCAAGGAGGAAATGGGCTTAGACCCGTTTTGACAGATAAATGGTTTCAAATGAGCCCAAGCTTTTGTATATCCAACTATATCACTTTCTGTAAATGATCCAATATAAATGTCCCCTACTCCACGATCACTTTCTTTGACTTCAAATTAATTCATCAAACTCGGAGTCCCAAATTTTGTTTTGGTATCACTGATCCGGTACAAAAATATCGTTTTCTATTTGCACTCGTGTCTTTAGTCGTCTTACCCAACCAAGAAATTAATTTTAAATGATTTAAAATCAGTTGTTTGGCCGAATCGAAGTTTGCAATTTACCGCACGTTAATGAAAAGTCCGGAGAATCACGGGGATCGATAGCGCCAATAACCAAAAACATTTAGCAACCGTCATGGAAAAGTCCAGAGAATCACAAAAAATGCGATATCGCTAATAACCAAAAACGTAAACAACGAAAAAGCGTGTAATGGCGTGTGAAGTTCTGAAAAGTGTGTACATGCAGTGTGACAAAATCTATGTGTGTAAACCATTTAAAAAGCGTGTGTAACACACGAAAATCATGTGAGTTGGCAACTATGGCTTATTTTCCTTATATGAATTTTATAATTATTATTAACTTTGTCAGTCCATGTTCAAAATTCGTCTTGCATAATCGTTCATGTTCACGAAGGGGAATTGCATGCATTTTAAAATGTACGTAAAGAGTGGCCNTTTCTGTCTGAAACATTTGGATATCCTCTGCATGAAAATATTTATGTGTATCAATATTCCACAATTCCTTAGAATTAAAAAGGTTAATAACTCATATCATTAAAACAACTCTCATAATTTAGGAAGTTGTCATACTCCTTACAAATCTTGATATCATATTTTGACTGGACAGTGGTATGGCTAAGTTTGGAAGTGGAAATGAGGTGAATTGTTTAACTTCAACACATGCAAACACCTTCAGCTCTTATAGAGCTTTGATTTTAATGGTTGCTGGATATAAAATTCTGCATTGAGTTTTTGTTGATGTGAATACTACTCAAATGTTCACAAAAAACTAAAAGGGCTGACTTTGCTGATTTCTTCAAAGAATTCAACTTCAGCCATGAAGTAAAGCTTAAAAGAAGATTTAGGAAATTCTGCAATTTATTTTTACAATTTTAGAGCAAATTTACATTATTGATATTTTTAGAAATGGATTTGGGGGAATCCCAAGAGTTTGCATTACATTTATCTCCATCACAGTCAACTGAACGAGGAAGTAAATCTACAGATTCGAAATCTTTGTCTGAAGGCAATGAAGGTAGAGTATACTGTATGCTTTATGGGTTGTTAGAATGAAAAAGCTTTATTATCTTTAATCTCAGTTAAGTTAAATATAGCTTCTACAACAAGAACTAGTTGAGGGCTGTTCCAGCAAAAAATTTAAGAAGGGATTGGAAGGCATTTTGTATATTTTTTGATGGATGGTGGGGTCCAAAAGGAGGCTTCGCATGTTCATTCTTTACAAAATATTTTGAATGATGGGGTCTGAAAAATGTAGCCCTCCAACACTTCCATATATTTAGTCTGTTATTGGAGACAATATTCAAAGTATCAGAAATGTAACTTCTATTATTCTTTTGATAGGTAAGTAACTAAATCATTTGATAAAACAAATTTTTACAATGGAAAATCAATTTTCAAGATATCAGGAAATTGACTATTGATTAGTAAAAGAATTTGTCATAATCCTAAATGTTTTTGTAAATGTTGATTTCTTTGAAACACATTTTGGGATTGTCAAAAGAGGTGTGGCTCAACTTACTTTTTGCCAATATTTTTTTGTATTTGGGCATTAGAAAAATACTGAAAAACTTTGCTTCACAAGATCAAAGAAAACCTGCACAAATTACAGATAGATTAGATTATATCTATCAAATGAATTTACGTAAAATGCAAAAGAATAATTATCAGGTAACTGATAATCTAAGATGATTTGTTTATTGAAATCATGTGAAAATTGCTTAAAGTCTACCTTGTTAAAAAAACTCACAATGACCAAAGTCATGAATGAATTCCTGTACAAAAGTTAATGGTTGACAGCTCTTCAAATATATATATATATATATAAAAGGAGAAATATACATGTATACAATTTTGTTACCATTTTAATCTGTTTAGAACATAGCCTTGTTTCTAAATAACAGAAGCAAAATTCAGAGACTCAATGGAATGTTCAGTCTTTGTGAATGTGAATTAATATTTAGAATCCACTGTTATAATATGTTATGAAATACTTTTACTTGCAAAGTCTATTACATGGAATGACAAAGGACATAACCATAGTTCTTGTCTCTAAGGACATCTGTTTTACATTGATACATTAGGTAAACATGTAATATGTTATTTCAGGATTTCATATAAAAGTGCCAAGAGATGTTGAAACTAAAAACAGTACAGAAAGCCAGAGTCAGATGTCACTACCAGACAAAAAACAATCATCAATACCTAGGTCATCACAGAGTCATCCTATTGAAGAAGAAGACATGGTAACTCAAACACCACTAAGACAAGAGAAGTCTGTTGAGATCATATCTAGTCAAATAGAGGAAGGGGACAGAGGAAAGTGAGTCATATTGTACCAGTTGATACCAGAGACAACATATGAATTCTGCATATATAAATCATGTATTGTATTCAAAATGTTATATAGGAGAACATACATGTAGATGACATTTGACCCTATTGGAAAACACATGCAGAGATCTTCTCAAAAACTACTTTGCCATTTGAGCCAAACTTGGCCTCAAAAGTATTTGATTGTCAACTGTAAATAAAAATTCAGGTCGGCACTCAATTCTAGATGACTGCCTGCAGGAACATAGTTTAACATTTCACTATGAAAAAACATATTCAGAGATCTTCTCTGAAACTACTCGGCCAAATAGTTTAACATTTCACTATGGAAAAACATATTCAGAGATCTTCTCTGAAACTACTAGGCCAATTGGAACCAAACTTAGTTATTATGATACTTAGGTGAACCCATACAAAGAGGCATCTGGCAGGTCCGTATCTTATCCAAGAAGGCTGCCAGCAAGGAACACTGTTTAAAATCAGATTCTATGGAAAAGGCCATTCGTACCTCTGAAACTACTGTTTATGTCAGCCATGGTCTGGGTGAGTTATACAGGCTTTTGAATGCCTCCTGTTAGGAGTGACATCTAACCTCTCATAGGTTTATTTCTGGAACAGATGTAAACACTGCAACTTAATGGGATTCAAAAGTCTGTTAGTACAGCGATGCAAGCAATCAGGTATGGACTTGCTTGAAATTTGGACTTTAAAATACCTGTGTACAATGTACAGTCAAACTTCGATGGCTCGAACACCCAAGGGACCAATGAAAACAGTTCGAGTTACAGGAGTGTTCGAGAAATCGAGGTCGAACTATGTTGAAACTTGAACAATAGGGACCAGAAAAAAGGTTCGAGACATCCATGGTGTTCGAGCTATTGCAGTTCGAGCCATCGAAGTTCTACTGTATTTCATTTCTAATGATCTTTATTACATGTATCATTTCATGTATCTGATCACATAATGATGATATTCAAAGTTTGCAAGAAATTTGCATGTAGTTGACATTCAATTCTTTGGGGTATGGACAGTGATCACATGCATGTAAAAATTTTACCTTTGGTTGCTTTTGGTGAAGATTTCTGTCAGTTTGGCTGAGAACAAATCTTGCCTTATCAAATTTGCTTAGATAAGATTCATCTCTTTCATTAGAAGCTTTCAAGGGTGAAAAAGTGCTAGTAATTGTCTTCCTCTTCTGGAATATCATCAGGATAACACATGTTATCCTGATGATACATAACATTTGATAATCAGTATATTAGCCTGAGATAATTAAAAAGTATTTTTGTACATATGTATTGTAGAGTACCAGTAAAACAGACACCTTCATTAACAATAGAAATGATAGAAGTAGAATCACAAGTATCTGAACATTCCTTCAAGCTTGACAGTAAGTATTCTTTTCAGCTCACCTGGCTATGCCTGGTTGAGCTTTTGCCATCACTTGGCGTCCAGCGTCCGTCGTCGGTCTGTCCGGTGTAAACTTTTCATTCAAAGATCTTCTCCTCTGAAACCACTGGGCCAATTAGAACCAAACTTGGTCACAATAGTCCTTGGGTGGTCCCCTTTAAAAATTGTATCAAGCATGTCCGTACCTTATACAAGGTGGCCACCAGCAGGGAACATACATGTAGTTTTAACATTGGACCCTATGGAAAAGACATTCAAAGATCTTCTCAGAAACTACCTGTCAAATTATAACCAAACTAAGTCACAATGGTCCTTAGATGGTCCCTTCCAAAAAAGGTATCCTTCAGGTCTGTACCTAATCCAAGATGGCCACCAGCAGGGAACATAGTTTTAACATTGGACCCTATGGAAAAGACATTCAAAGATCTTCTTCTCAGAAACTACCAATCCAATTATAACCAAACTTAGTCACAATGGTCCTTAGATGGTCCTTTCCAAAAAAGGTATCCTGCAGGACCGTACCTCATCCAAGATGGCCCGCCAGCAGGAACATAGTTTTAACATTGGCCCCTATGGAAAAGACATTCAAAGATCTTCTTCTCAGAAACTACGAGTCCAATTATAACCAAACTTAGTCACAATGGTCCTTAGACGGTCCCTTCCAAAAAAGATATCCAACAGGAGCGTACCTAATCCAAGATGGCCACCAGTGGGGACCATAGTTTTAACGTTGGACCCTATGGGAAAGACATTCAAAGATCTTCTTCTCAGAAACTATGAGTCCAATTATAACTAAACTTAGTCACAATGGTCCTTAGATGGTCCCTTCCCAAAAAGGGTATTTGGCAGGTTGCCACCTCATCCAAGATGGCCGCCATTGGGAACATAGTTTTAACAATGGACCCTATGGAAAATACATTCAAAGATCTTCTTCTCAGAAACTACTAGTCCAATTAAAATTAAACTAAGCCACAATGGTCCTTAGATGGTCCCATCCAAAAAAGGTATCTGGCAGGTCTGGCCTCATCAGCGGGAACATAGTTTTTACATTGGACCCTATGGAAAAGAAGCTACTAGTCCAATTAGAACCAAACTTAGCCACAATGGTCCTTACGTGGTCCCATCCAAAAAGTATATCTGGCAGGTCCATACCTCATCCAAGATGGCCACTATCTGGAATATATTTTTTACATTGGCCCTATTGGTTTTAAGGGGAACTTCTGCCCAAATTTTTGAATTTTTATTTGAATTGTGGTCTGAATGTTTTAATTTCAGCAATATGTATTACCTTGATTATAAGGGGAACCCCTGCCCAAATTTTTTCTGAATGGTGTTCTGTTATGGGTTGTAATGGATGGTGGATCTTTCTGTTGCCATGGAAAACAAACAAGAATACTGTAATTTTAGAAAAAAAAGTACTCTGCTAAATTTTATGTTTTATTTTCCTATTGGAATTGCCTTTTATCTACGTATGTCAGCCATGGTCCAGGTGAGCGATACAGGCTCTTGAGCGCCTCTTGTTATACAGATGCACTCCGATATGGTTAAGACTTTCCTGACACTTAGGTTTGGGCTAGCAGTAGGGGATTGGTGAAGAAAAAAACATGAATTTATGAAAAAAAATTATTATACTTTGTCTTGGTGTAACTTTGAAACTTTCACACATTGGCAATGAAAAACAATGTAGTAATGATATGATTTGTACTTTGTGAAATTTATGAATTAAGTTTGAAAGATGACTACATCAGGGAGGGAGCAATCAAAATTTATTTCAAAAGACTGTCCCAATGTATTGCCAGTGTGTGAACATGTAAGATATTGACAAGCATTCACTTATCAAACAATTATAGATCTATTCATTGGATCACTGAGTATCTGGTTTGTTGTGATTTGGAATGGTGACTCCACCCAGCAAACTTAAAACATTCTAGAAATTTAAAATTTCTTTAATTTACATTTTATTTTCAATTTCTATTGTTGATGTATAGCTCTTGTTTTATTTCTATTTATAGGACCTGATGTACATGTGACAGAGAGTGAGCAGTATTCAGCAGGAGAGTCCAGGACTGATGTGTTCAGAAAAATCAAATCATCTGAAAAGTCATCCAGATTTGTTATCCAGGATGACAGGTAACACACATGGGTAGTTTGATCACCAGAAATCCATGGAAGATTAATGGCTTCTTACATAAGAGCAGATTAAAGATCTTAATGTCTTTCACAAATATTAGAAATACTGTCTTTTCTCGATTGAAGCTTAGGAAAAAGAAAGAATAAGAATTTCTTTCACTAGTGAAATATATACCAACAATTGATTTTGATCCATATAAAGAGCTATTTCTTCGGTAGAATATGGTTTTCAATGTTCCTAATCTTTAAGACAGGATCAAAGTCCCTGCCCCTTTTGACATACTTTCCATTGTGACATCATGCCATTTGTGATGGGAATTTATGGGAGAATTGAACAACATTTACATTGTCATTTACTGCATAGATTCCAGATTTGATACCACACAAAAAACTCATAATTATTTCAAGAAATTTTGGTTACATATATTGTATGCATGTCCTTCATAAAGTTATGACTAGAAATTCTATACATTTCATGAAAATTCCATATGAAGGGAGAAAACACATGTCCAGATTCATCCCTGATTGATTATGCTGTGCTTTGAAAAAACTTTTGTTGCTGGCGTAGGCATCTGTGGACAGCATAACTTTGGTTCTAGTGAACGGATTGTTACCAAATTTTAGCATGATGTTTGTTGGCACAAGCTTAAGCCCGGGTTTTAATTTCGTGTTCCTTTCCCAACCCGTTTTTGAAAAAGAGGCAAAAAAGGGGCCAAAAAGGAGTTAAATTAGGTATTTTCATGTCTGTGGACAGCATAACTTTGGTTCGAGTGGACGGATTGTTTTCAAATTTTAGTTTGATGTTTCTTGGAACATTCTTGAGAAACGTTTTTTTCCTTGCCTAGTTTTTGGCCCCACCCATTTCAGAATTAGGGGCCAAAAAAGGGTTAAATTGGGTGTTTTCACATATTTGACTGTAGAATCTTTATTATATATTGGATTCTGATGGGGTTTGTTTCAGTGTGCTCCTGAGGAAATTTCCAGTCTGGAGTATGCAACGGATTTCATATAGCATGTACTGCTCACGAGATAAATGGGGCCCAACAGGGGCTAATCTCAAAAAAATTTTTTTTAATTTTAAATCCGATTTTGATGCAGTTTTTTCAATGGATTCCTTGTGAAAAATTAATAAGATCTCAGCTATTAGATTTTTGGTAACTTGTTTCCTTTCCCAGCTATGAGGGGCCGAAGGGGCCAAAATTGCCAATTTGCAGATTATGTGGAATTTTTAATATTCATCGGATTTCAATGGGATTTTTTTCTTTGATTCCCCTTGATCTAAGCTTTCAGGTGTATGTCAACGGATTTGGCGTAGCTCTTACTGTTTCCTAGCTACAAGGGGTCAAAGGGGCCAAAATTGCAATTTTTCTAAATATGTCAAATCTTTATTTTTCATCGGATTTCGATGGGATTTTTTTCTTTGGATTCCTCTTGATCTAAGATCAGTAGTATGTCAACGGATACGGCCTGGCATATACCGTATCGGAGCTACAAGGGGTCAAAGGGGCCAAAATTGCAATTTTTCGAAATATGTCAAATCTTTATTTTTCATCGGATTTTGATGGGATTTTTTTCTTTGGATTCCTCTTGATCTAAGCTTTCAGTGGTATGCCAAAGGATTTTGGCGTAGCTCTTACCTTTTCTGATCTACAAAGGGTCAAAGGGGCCAAAATTGCAATTTTTCTAAATATGTCAAATCTTTATTTTTCATCAGATTTTGATGGATTTTTTTTATTTCTACGAATGTAAAGTGTTAGTTGATAGTAACATATTTTGCATAGCTCTTACAGTTTTTTTTATCAGTAAGTGATCAAAAGGGTTGATTTTTTCCATAGTTTGTTTCCAGCTAATAACTGTGTCAAGCTTCTTTTTGTGTCCATCTAATTATTGTGTCAAGCTCTTTACTGTGTCCACATTCACTTTGAACTACTTTTGTTGAAATTTCAGTGGTCAACATGCTGCGGTCGTATCATGCTGCGCTCGGTGTAGCCCTTTATTTCGGTGGAAGAATGATAAATAAATTCATTTATACAGCAATGTTACATACTTTTCTCTAATTTCTAGATCATTTAACCAACGCCTGACCGGTGTGATAAAAATATTTCTAATCTCTAGAGAGAAAACAACTTACGTGAAATTTCCCGCCAAATCTATTCAGAACATAATCCTCTGTGTTTTATGTTATGTCATTAGAGAAACATTTTTTATAACTTAAACACTTTAATTATGAAATTGTTTACATCTTGTTAAATAAATTTTCAAATGTTTAAAAACTCAGCAAGCTTCGTTTCCAAACATTTGGAAAATTTATTGGTCCTCTACCGGCTTCGACGAAGAGGATTCTAGGTTTGCACTCTTTCAGTCTGTTAGTCCGTCAGTCAGTCTTTCAGTCCATCACACTCAGTTTTCCGAACTTTTCTCCCAAACTATAAGAGATATTTATCTAATATTTGGTATGTAAGTCTACCACCTTGAATAACAGATCAAGTTTGAGTTTGGTTCCGGTTCATTGATTTTGGGCAGAGTTATGGGCCTTTGAATTCGAAAATTTTGGTAAAATATAGGTTTTCTCAGACTTTTTTTCTAAACCGTTCCAGATATTTAGGTAATATTTGCTATGATTGTCTGCCGCTATGAGTTACAGATCAAGTTTGAGTTTGGTTCCGGTCCATTGATATTTTACGAAGTTATGGGCCTTGGTAAAATATAGGTTTTCTGGACATTTTTTTCTGAACTGTTTAGATATTTAGCTGATATTTGCTATGTTAGACAACCACTATGGGTTACACATCAAGTTTGAGTTTGGGTAGGGTCCATGGATTTTTGACGGGGTTATGGGCCTTGGACTTAGAATTTTTTTTTTTTTAATATAGGTATTCCTTTCTTTTTTTCTAATTCCTTACAGATATTAAGCTGATATTTGCTATGTGCATCTACGACTATGAGTTACAGATTAAGTTTGAGTTTGGTTCTGGTCCATTGATTTTTGACAGAGTTATGGGCCTTGTTCTTAGAAAATTTTGGTAATGTATAGATTTTCCGGACTTTTTTCTAAACTGTTCCAGATATTACGCTAATATTTGCTATGGGCATTGGACTCGGGGAAAACATTTTCTTTAACTATTTTTCTTGGTATAACAAAGAATTATTCCACTGGTAGGTGACTTCTGTATTGCCTTGCAATACGATCCACACTTGTTTAACTCGATGTGAGAAATTTCATAATCAGCTTAGTTTTCGTTGTAGAAATATAGTCTCTAACATTGTTTCCAGTTTATTACGTATATTTCTCACAGCGAGATAGTTAAATTTTCACATTTTAAAGTTTGAGGTTTATCCGAGAACTTTACATAGAGATAGTTAAATTTTCTCATTTTAAAGTTTGAGGTTTATCCGAGAACTTTAAAATGTGAAAATTTAACTATCGAGATGTGAGAAATTATCGTAATAAACTGGAAAACAATGTTAGAGATTGTTTCTCTAATTTCTACTCAATTTATTTGAAGTAAAGCGATCTCCGTAGTCTCAAGTCTCAAGTATGCCGCCATTTTGTTGCTATCATTGTTGCTATGTGTATCATTGCGCCATTCATTGTAAGGGGTGTTGGATATAATATTTTTGATAAAAATATTATATTATTAATAAACTGAGTTATCTTAGTCATACAAATGCAAAAACCGTTTATCATTTTGATAACCAACTAGTCAGGAAGTGTTTATATTTGCTAGAAATTAGAGAAACTATATTTCTCTAATTCCTATTCAAGTTTCACACTTCCCAAACAGTGTTAGAAAAAATAATGATAACTAACATAGGGATAGTTTTATACTCAGTTGCTGATTGGTCAATCATATGAGTGTCTCGTGTCAATTTCTTGAAACAGTAATCGATTGTTGATGAAATTATATTTAAACTTTTGTTATGCAAATTGTTTTGTTAGTCCCCTACCGGCTTTGCCGAAGGGGACTTTAGGTTTGTACTCCGTCAGAGCATTAGTCAGTCCGTAAGTCTGTCACACTCCAGTTTTCCGGAGTTTTTTCCTACACCTTTCCACGTATTGAGCTAATATTGGTATGTGAGTCTTCCATCATGAGTTACAGATGAAGTTCGTGTTTGGTTCCGGTCCACCAATTTTTGAAGGAGTTATGGGACTTGGACTTAGGCTATTTTGGTAAAATATCAGTTTTCAAGAGTTTTTTTTCTAAATTGTTTGACATATTGAGGTAATATTTGGTATGTGAGTCTTCCATCATGAGTTACAGATGAAGTTCGTGTTTGGTTCGGGTCCACCAATTTTTGACAGAGTTATGGGACTTGGACTTAAATATTGGTAAAATATCAGTTTTTCGGAGTTTTTTCTAAGATGAAGTTCTGTTTGGTTATAACAAAAACCATGTTCTACCGGTAGGGGACTTCTATATAGCCTTTCAATACGATCCACACTTGTTATAGCTAAAAGGTTATGTAATACATGTATGACATTAATTCAAAATCCCTTTTAATAAATGATGCAATGATATACATAGCAACAAAAAGAAGATATTTATTTTATTTTATTTTTTTTTTATATATTATTGGTTTTGTATAACAGAGTATAGATGGACAATATATAGTTAGTGTCTTTAAACATCAACTGTATTTGTACAAGGCTTAGAAACAGATTGACATGCGAGCCTTTGGCGAGCATTTCAATCTGTTTCGTGCCAAGTACAAATACATTTGATATCTAAAGACACTAATTATATATTGTTTTTATCCTGCAATACATAAAACAACTTTCTTAAATGGAAAATATAACATAAAAATGATTTTTTTGTCGATTTCTGTCTGTCCACAAATACCAATATACGTACATGTAGGGCTTTATCTGTATAGTAAAAGCTACCATTGTAGGATAAATTGTGATATTGTGTTTTCCTCTTTTCACCATTTAAAATTGTAGATGTATTCATAATATGACTTATATGACTAGGATAGTATGTAAAGTGCCTAGAGTAATATTTTTAGTTTTGGCACTATATAAAAGTTGTATAAAAGTAATTATAACAATAATAATAACAGTGGTACCAACAAAATGGTGGCATATTTTTTTTGAGAATGGAGACTACAGAGATGACTTCACTTCAAATAAATTTAGCAAAAATTAGAGAAACCATCTAACTCTAATAAATGAAAATTTTATATCTTGATTTGAGAAATATATGTAATAAGTGGGAAACAATGTTAGAGACTATATGCAGTATTTTGCTGATATAAGTTGAACCAGTGGTACATTGTATTACTAATGCTTCACACGAACATAAATTGTATATACTTCAGTTTCGAAATTTATTCTTTTTTGGAGTACAAGTATTAGATATTTTTTTACAGTGATGATGAGGTGACATTTAAATCAACTACTGATAAGGAGGTAGAGAAAATGTCAGACGATGACAAGGAAGTGACCAAACCTAAATTGAAAATGTCACGTACAATGTCCAGTGAGCTGACATCAACTGGCTATCAGGCTAGTGTTGAAAATTCACAGTCCTCCGTCCTTCCTGAAGATATATCTTCTCTTCAGAGAGAAACGTCTTCTAGTCAGATACTTATTCAGAAAGACAGTACAACCAATGTTAAGGAGACCAGTTCAGTTAAGGCAGGAGACAAAGTAGGAAATCAGGGAAAGAGTTTAGAAAAATCAGTAATTGATATTGATAAAACCCAGTCTTATGACACTGAAAAATATTTAAGCACTTTAGACAGAAGGAAAGAAGGTGGACAGGGTGACAAAAGTACAGGTATGAAAGAAACAAAACAAAAAGATACAAATGAAAAAACACCAGTTATAGACACTACAATATCACCAGTTATTGACACTACAATATCACCAGTAATGAACAATACAAAATCACCAGTTATGGACACTACAAAATCACCAGTTATGGACACTACAAAATCACCAGTTATGGACACTACAAAATTACCAGTTATGGACACTACAATATCACCAGTTATGGACACTACAAAATCACCAGTTATGGACACTACAAAATCACCAGTTATGGACACTACAATATCACCAGTTATGGACAATAAGGGACAGAATAATTCTTCATTAAAAGTGAATTCTGGGAATATCAAGTCTATGACAGGTGATATGTCCAAAAATATAAGTGATGCAAGTTCAGTGACAATTCTTACAACTAAACCACTAGACAAAGTAACAGTTGAAGGAGAATCCAACAAAGAAACTACAGAAAATGTAAATCAAAATTCAAAACAAGTGACAATTAAACCTGTTAAACGTTTTAAAGAGGTTAACAGAAATATTAGAAGTAGTGGTAGCTCAAAGCAATCATGCAAGGATCAACAAGTGATCAGGCAGGGTCAAGGAGCACAAAATGATCCCTATGAATTCCATGGAAGTCAATCCCAGGTTGTAGAAGATCAGAGCATAGAAATAAATCCATTGGTAAATATAACTCAAATTACTTAACATGATTGGGTGGGGCTCTAGTTTAATTATTCACGATAATTGAATCTTTGGAAAATACACAGTGTTTTCCATTTCTTAACAGGGAAAGGTGTTTTTTTTCAAATTGCTCCAATAACCGGGTTTATTTTTTCAAACGCAAAATCCCAACCAGGATTTTTATGTACCATCTGAAATATTATTATGCATATTGAAACATTTACTTTACAAGTACATTGACTAAAAACGTCACATTTAATTTTGATTGTAAGGTACATGGACAGTAGCAACATTCAATATTCTTAATTATTGCAGTTGATCAGTCATACCCATGCCATGGTACAAAACAGTCAAAATGAATAAAGTACTTTCGATGTTGATATTTTCACACCTTTTCAGTAACATCGGTATTTTGTTATTCAACCATAAATGAAAATTACGGTACTATGTATTTTTATTCCAATCCAGACTTAAATGAACTTGAAGCAGTGACTAACTCAAAGCAGTGGCTTGTCTACATCATAAACCACGATTTTTGCGAGATTGCCATATCCCCTGCGTTTCTAGACACTTGCGTAACACTGCTGTCAACCCGAACTTCTGAGCCTTTCAGTTCACAGATTTTCTTTGTTAGCAACACCCACTGCTTTCCCTTTCTCTCGTTTATGGGGAAATTTAATTGAAAACGTTTCGATCCGCCATTTTTTCAAGAAAAACAAAACATTGAGGCGCGTGTAAATTATGAAATTTGATGGTATGGAGAGGAAAAAATCCGGAAAATCCCGGAAATGCCAACCAGTTGGTCAGAACGAAAGCCGGTCGGCCTCAAAATAAAGGTGGTCGGTAAACCCGGCTTAAATGGTGAATGGAAAACACTGATACAAAAACATGTAAACTAAGCCTATGTAGTGAAAATGTTCTGACAATGTTATAGGCATATTATCAAAGGAATCACAAATACTGAGTGATGCCAGCCGTTATCAGTAATTGTTTTGACTTTTTTATTGAATATTTTGCTACTATGGATAGTTTTGATATTTTTTAGTCATTTTTCGGCAGCTTTTCAGCTTTGAATATTATTTCACTGTTGCAGGTTCCCAAATAACACTTATAAACTTCACAAATATGTACACAAATTGTACTTGTTGTTACAATATGGAAAAAAAATTGCATTTAAACTTCATTAGTAAATTTTTATCATCATAATAACATTTGAATTGAATTTGTAATAAAAAAAAGTATCTCCAAAAATCCAAAGCAAATAAAAACAGGAATGGGCTTGTGAACTTTGTTACAAACACTCTATACCTTTAAAGTAATTGTACAGTTATACAGATTGGTACATTCTGCTGTATGATAGACCTTATTCTGATGGGTTGTACAATATGCATACATGACATGAGCCTCTATTGGTTTTGTTGGGCAAAGGATGACAGTGTTTGTAAGATAACTTTGCCTGATATATTATGCTTGTTGACAACCCTGCATCCATGACAAGAGGGAATACATGGGTGTGGAGTTGTTCAACATTTAGCAAGTGAATTCCTTTCAAACTGATGCTAGGGGCCATCTTGAAATTACTCTGGGTAAGAGTGTTTGCTCTTTGTAGAAGACCTCATGGTGACTTAAAGATGAAGAACAACAATGAAAGCATTGTTACATTTGCTTATTCTCATCATGTATATATAGGGATTTTGTCCCATGTACATGTACTCCATATCCCTTTATTTGTTCATCTATCATTTATAGTTAAATATGAAATATATTAGAATGTGTAATTAAATAAATTACAGGTTTGTTAAACAGAATTTATTTTTTATAGGATTATTATAAGAAGAGAAAAGTTCCTGCACCGATAGAAACCCCTCCTTCATCTAGAAAAAGGAAAAGGATGGTTCACAAAAAGACTGGTCTCAAAGCTGCCAAGACCAGAAAATCTGCTTCAG